>LJIJ01001464.1:0-43648 GCA_001718145.1 Orchesella cincta
ATTCAATTTGGTTGGGATCCATGACCATTGAGAAATATCCGTATTCTCATGGATTTCGCCAACACGGTTGCCACAAACATCTGGTAACGGCGAGCATCCGATCTAATCCACTTCAAAACAGTTTGGGAATCAGACCAGTAGTGGATGGAATGAACCTTCAGTCCAAGTTGGCTGATGATAAACTTTCCCAGTCGGCTTGCGGTGAGAGCAGCTTGTAATTCAAGTCTTGGAATTGATGTAGGCTTCAGCGGAGCTACTCTGGCTTTGGACATCACAATGTTTACATCAATCCATCAGCTGATACAATTCTCAAGTACGCTACAGCTGCAAAGGCTGCCTCACTCGCATCGCGAACACGTGTAGTTGAACTTCTCGACTGAAACTACAATAATAGGAGTAACAGCGAGGGATCCGGATTTCCTTTATCTTCGGTAAGTCTCGTAACCATTTCTTCCATTTCTTATAAATCTCCATTGGCTCGTCGTCCCATCCGATTTTGGAACGCCATACATGCTGAAGAAGGATTCTTGCTTTCACAGTATAATTATTTAGGAAGCCCAAAGGATCAAATATCAGCATAACCAAACGGAGGATTTCTCGCTTGGTGGGGTGCTTCCGGCCATCAGCTATTCCATCTCCAGCACGTTCCAAGTTCACACGAAAAGTGAAAGTATCCGAGGTAGGTTCCCAATGGAGTCCAAGTACTCTCTCAGTGGCTATTTCAGACCATTGTGTTATCTTCATGTCTTCTTTTCCAGAATCCGGGCTGATAAGTTTCAACAATGGCTGTGAGTTGGAAATCCATTTTCCAATGTCAAATCCTCCTCTGCGATGGACTCAGTGACGTCAGTAATCAGTTGATTAGCTTCCATAACAGTGTCACAGGAATCCAAGTAATCATCCATGTAGTGTTTATCTACAATGGCAGCCACCGCAGCAGGATACTCCTCTTCGAATTCTCGAGCATTATCGTTCTTCACGTATTGAGCACAATACGGACTACAGACTGAACCAAACATCATGACGTCAAGTTGGCAAATAATAATTTACCGGTCTGGTCATCACCACAGGAACCGTTGAGCAGCACAGTCTTCTTTTCTTATTTTCACCTGGTGAAACATTTCAGCAATGTCACCACAGAATGCCACTCGTCTCAGTCTGAACTTCAATAATACTCCCGGCAGCGATATCAGCAGGTCTGGTCCGGTGAGTAGATTATCATTCAATGATTTTCCCTGTGCCTTACTCGCAGCGTCAAATACAATTCTTATCTTTCCAGGTTTGTTGGGATGGGAAGTAGGAAAATGAGGAAGGTACCATATTCTGTCAGATGGAGTCGAAGCTTCAGCGTCCGTCAGTACTCTTGCGTACCCTTTCTCCAAATAATGAGCTATTTTCTCTCTATACTGGAGCTCCAACTTCCTGTCTCGTTCAAATCTTCTTTCAATCCGTTCAGGCGGCGGAGGGCTACATCATAACTCTTTGGTAGAGTAGGGTTTTCCTCACGCCACAATAATCCCGTTTCCATCTCATTCCATCTCGTTTTGTAACCTGTTCCATGATGTTTTCTGCTTTCAGGTCGTCTCGGGATCTCGTCTTGGCTCCAGTCGTCCTTATTCCAATACTTTCCAACTGGAAAAGTCTCCTTCATGAGGTTGTGAAGTAGGTCTTCATCTGACTCATGAAAACACGACAGTGTGAAGTCTTCAACACTGCATCCACGCAGCGGCCCATGCACAATCCATCCAAGTCTCGTACGTGTCAGCATGGGCTGTTTTCACCTCCCTCGATCACCTCCCGAGCAACCGTCAAATGGATATGAGGTTGACCAATAAGGATTAAAGGTGATTCATCATCAATATTCTCTAGCTCCACGCCTTCAAGTGTGGCCATTCATCAGTCAGTCTGTCATAGTTTATGGGCTGAGCTGGCAATTTCAGGTTCTGGACAGTCCTCACGTTCGTCATTTGTACTGCTTCCCCCGTTCGCTCCACTAATCATAACTGTAACCTTTCTGGAGGAGCTGTCAGTGTGGGACTGGGAATTAGTCCATCTCATCGTAGAGGATCTGTTGGCCTGATAACTTCAGTTGGGCGGCCAGTTCAGCACTCATCAATGTTACGGTGGACGCTTCATCCAAAGGGCGTTAGCTGTAACTTCCCTCCTGGGCCATATAATTTCACAGGTACCACTCGTACAAAACGATCTTGTATTCGTTGACTAACGTGACCATTGTAATCTGGATTTTCTCCAGGCGGAGCAGAGGGATTCCATTCTCGTCGTCGTGATGAATCAGGTTCGGGTGGTTGAGGTGGTGGTGCGGAGTTGTGCAACCATCAACTCCACATTTCTTCTTTCCACGGCAGTCTGCAACTCGATGTCCATACCTCAAGCACGCTACACACAACCTTCTTTTCTTCACAAATTCCCATCGAGCGTTCACATCCAGGGCTTGGAACTTATCACAATTGCTGATAAAGTGTCCATCTGCTTTACAATGCACACACCGTTTTGATTTTTCATCCGTTGTGGCATGAACCGTCTCATCTTTTTCTCCCTTTGTCTTTCCAGATGTAAACTTGGGAATGGTGACGTAGCTCGCTGCAGTTGCCTTCTTCTTGATCCATTCTGCTAAGTCTTCCAAATTCACCGAAACCTTCTCCATTGACTTCTCGCCCCATTGCAGCTTCATGTTGTCAGGCAGCTTGTCCACTAACTCCTTGATGAGCTGTGGATTTGGAGATGTGCAGGTGTCTTGAGTGCCGATATAGTTGTCACCAATTGGAAATAGCGTTGGCATAATCCACAATCGACGAAGCTTCCCCTCCTTTGGGGACGGAGTCTTCTTTGCCAAGTCCACAAGTGCCTGAATAATGTACTCAGGTCTTCCATACCGCATTTCCAAAGTTTTGATAACCTCATCCGTATTTGTAGGCACGATCATCAACGCTTGCACTGTCTTCCGGGCTTCCCCTTTGATGCTCTTCTCGAGCCTTGTCATATTCTGAGCCGCACTAAATCCACAATCCTTTGTCGACTGGTTGAAATGGTTTATGAAGATTGGCCAGTCCAGAGGGTTTCCATTGAACAATGGAAGCTTGCTCACCTCGCTCTGACGGGCAACAAACTTCTCAGTTGTTCTTCCTTGAGCGCCAAGAACCTTCATTAGGGCTGACGCCAAGTTGTCGATATCCGACTTCTTCTCTGCTGGCTTCTCTTCCAAACTCCAAGGGTCTTCTTGACTTCGGTATCGAATATGGGATGTGGTTTAATGGGGCCTGCTTTTTGGGTTCTTCATGGGGAATATTGCTGCATAGGGATTTTTGGTTTAAGCGTTCTCGGCTTCGGTGTCGGAACAAAATGAGACACAATCTCATTGGCGTTTGGAATATCACTCATGTCGAGTGTATTCGTTTCCATCTTGTCCATAAAGTCGTCAAACTTTTGATTTTCCTCTTCATCAATGTCACTGAACCCAACTGACCTTATTTCGCCTTCCTCCAAGTCGTCTTCCAACAGCTCCATCTGCAAATCCACTTGTTGTCGCTGGAGTTGTAACTGTTGAAGCTTTGCTTCACCCTCTTCTATTTTCAATTTTAAATCGCTGCAACTCGAGCTCCTTCCGTCGTCGTGGGTTACACTGGATGCTGTTGACCATATGTCGTTTTCTTTTTTGAAGAATGTGGCGTCTGGAGGGATGTCAACTGTCGTTCGTTCCATCATGAGAATGTCTTCAATGAAGGGGTTGGTTGATGAGAGTGGCATCTCTATTACCTCTCGGCGTTGAGTGAGCTGTCTTGGCCTACCAGTGGTCGGTACTGGGTTTCCATAAAACTGGGGCGGAATGCCCTTTGTTGGCCTTTCACTCCTCCTGGGAGGTACCGGAGGTCTTCCTTGGGGGTCCTGTATCCATAGCACTGAGGATCCGGTTCGAAGGACCACTATGTGGCCGCCAAATTGCCACTAATGATTACTTCAAATATAAGTAAAAATAATAATCCAAAGGACCAGGTTCCTAATGAGCCAAACTGTAGGATGCACTAATAACTGACAAAGTAGTGACGGAAAAGTCTGAACTAACAAAACGTTTATTAATTCCCCAAATCAAACACAATTAAAGGTTAATCCTGATATTGCTTAAACAATATTATGGCTAAGGTTTGTAAGACCGTCGCTCTCAAATTAGGACTCTCTAACTGGACTCTAATTAATTAAATCGGAGAACGTCATCTCCACCATGTCTCTAGCTCGAGCTCCTGAACTATACTAAAACTAAAATCTCGCGAGCCTCTCCTCACTTCTCGCACAAAACCAAATGTACATAAAAACGTTCTAGCCTAATGCACAAAAGATACAGAAAGTACATAAAGTACGGAAAGTGCATAAAATATACAGAAACAGGAATGAACACGAATCTCCAATACAGATATTTCATCAACACTACATAGCAAAATCAATGTCTAAAGCATTCCGCGTCCAACAGCTTGTTTTTATAATAAAATGTAATAGCTTTAGCATATTGTTATAATTTTCATTTTACACTTCCTATTTCGTATTCATTAGAGGTACTTAGAACCACAATCGGTCAGAGTTAGTTTTATATTAAGCAAAATGGAAGTGGCTTGTATGTAACTTGATTTTGCCTTTACAAAGCTTAATTTCATATATTAATCTCGAACTCAGCGTAATTTTGTAAGATTGTAATTTGCATAACCAACAAATAATTATGAATCCACATCATTTTCGGGCGGGCCGACAAACAGGAGTCAGCCAAATGCAAACTCTTATTCAGAAAGCATTTATTTTGTTCTTTGCATGCGAACCCGTTCGTCTCTTTCAACGAAAGCAATCCTTTTTGCTATTACTGTTTGGATTTTTTTCATGGGCTGCTGCTGGTTATATTATATTACACATACTATGTTTATAAAAACATGGCACGATTGATTATGCAAAGAAAGTCATCTTTTGTATGAATAACTTACAAGCAGTAAATTCCAACTAATTTTTGTAGTATGTGTTCATATATTTGTATCAACAGATCTGTAGTACAAGAAATGAAGTCATGCTTCGTTCCTCTTTCAGCAATGTAATAATGTCATTTGTTATTGCTAATATTGAAAGCTATTGACATACATTCTACTCAACACGGTTTTTACTATAGTGTGGGACTGGAAGTCAGCAAGTGTAGAATACGTAACAAATCGTTGATTTTATATATAGCATTTGAAGTTGGAAGCAGAGTATGGCCAAATATGCAGGATAATGAAGTATGTATATACTTGTCTTCATGTAACTAGCAATAGATGTATGAAATCTTGGTCAAAAATAATATCAAAGTGGGGGCTGACTGTGATAAACAACTTTGTTGTAGTATTTCTTTCTATAATGCTCAATTGTATGGATGATCCTCATATTGTTTGAAATTTTTCCCAGTCGCCTGCCACAGCGGTTCAAACCCGACGGTGTCAGCTTGGAAACGACAGTTTTTTGGCAAATTTGCGTTATATAGTCAAGGCATATAAATCGCTTTTGATGGTTTAGATATTATGCAGAACGCCCTTCCACATGTATTGTTTTTCAGATGAAGTCTTAAATTTAAACCGTTTGGCCGTCCTTGCATTTTTAAGATAAAGACATGCAGTGTGATTCCATATCAGTCTTCAAACTGACTGCCCATTTGGAACCAAGGGTTTCCAAATTGCATCAACCTGCTGACGCAGGTTGATATGGCCGTTCCCGTGTCGTCTTTCAAAAACTTGTAGTATCAAATTTTGAAAATATTTACTGATTATGTACACAGGTGGCAATCATTTGCAGGTTACTTATCAAAGAAAACTTGTTGTAATAAAAGAAAATTATTATTATACTGACAAACTTAACACACCAGAGTTAGTTTTGAACGATTTTAGCACATAGTTTTTGTTTTCAAACTTTTGCGCGCATTTTTTCGAATTTCAAAAAACCCTTGATTTTGCCCTTAGGGAATGTTGTTAGCTATATGTGTCCAAAATTTCAGGTCAATCGATGATAAACCTAGGAGAAAATGGCGTCTTAACTGCCCATGTCGATCTTTTTATGCCCCTTCAATTGTCTTAACTTGCCCCAACTAGAATGACCATCTATCGTGCGTACCTTAATGCGGTCTATAATATTAGCATAACTTTTAACTCCAAAAAATTTTGAGAGGCAATCGACTTTCATAAAGCTGCTGGAATTAATATTTATTAACGGTATAAACAAAAGCAAACCAATTTTATATTTTTTGCTGAACCAATGTTATACCTACATGTTGAGCAGAACAGTAAAATCTGAATGGTTTACCTATACTTTTGTATGTTACTTACATTAAGCAATTAATTATTGCTTTCTTGTAAGAAATAAAATGTTACAACTTATTTTTTATGGCTTCTTGGGCTGCTTTTACTGACAATCATAACGAGACGGTCTTCTGAATATATGAATTGACGGATTTTAAAATCCTCTAATTTCAACTGACGTTAAAACAAAGACGGTACCTCTTTTATACCTTCCCAATCAAACTGAGTAATTGTCTTACTGCTTTCGGAGAATTTATTGCTATTTCTGACATGAATTCTTGAAAGTTCTTTTGCGTGTTAGTAGCAACATGGCAGACGAAAACTCTATTGTGTATGCAATGTTTTACATACATATGTATAGATTGCCTTACTTGTTATGGATTTTAATGATACAAGCAAACTTTTAGTCAACCAAACAATCTCCTCTGTTTTCAATCATGATAAGAAATGTTTTTCGTGTGTTTGACGTCTTTAAATTTTGGAATTTACTCCGATTTTTAAATTCAATTCTTGTCATAATGTTTTTGTGTGGAGTGAAATCTTTTATACGACCAAGCCCGTTATAATAAATTATATTGCTGTAAGTGGTAGTCGTAATCTGGCTTATCTATCTTAAATCAGCCAGTTGGAATTATTGTATAAATCCAACGTCATTTGTGAAGCCATCGAAATGTGAATGTGAGTGAATGTAAATCTCAAACAATGAATGAATACAAATACAATTGTTTGCAGACTTATCAAAAGCAGAAATAATTTCACGGAAAACAGAAACGACAAACTTCATAATCCCTTATGTTTGTATTGCCGGAAAATTTCAGTAGAGCAGAGACAATAACAACATATATCAAATTTACAAAAGCATTTTGCTGCCAAGTGAACTTAATCCTAACTATCAATTTCGTGCTCCGTCATGTAGGCTACATGATCGATGCCTAATATTGCAAGAGAGATTTGAAAAGTTTCAGGTACTTTCAACGTCAAATCTCACGTGAACTTAAATCTTGACGACATGACCTGCTTTGTTTAACTTTTACTAATACCACATCTAATCTCCCAGATTTTTATCCGAGTTTCCAAAGCATCAGAATTATAAATGGTTGCAGCAAAACGTATAAAAACATCTCAACTGCGAATATGAAATTCATTCAGTTACCAAGCCGGTTAAAGAACAAGTCAAAATGAAATATTTACATCATTTGTTTTTGGTCATTGGAGCTTTTGCAGTTCCAATTTCCACACAAACAACAAAGTTTTTTACACAACAAGCTTTAAACAAAAATTTCAGCTTAGATACACCCGTTTACTCCTCTGCGGTGGCGTCTTGAATAACTCACTCGCAGCAATTACCTACGAATCTGTTGAAACAATACACACATATGAGCGATGTGTATGGACCATTAGATCAAGTGGAGCAGCTGGTACTCCCTAGACGTTTTGTCATTTGGATTAGAAGTCAATCCAGATAGACAGGAATAATTGCATCATGCTTAAACGCAAATGACATCCAACTAATTCAAACCAGTGTGTAAGTGTCGTCAATAAAGGACTTAATAACAATAACTAATACAATGAAAAACGATTACAAATTAACCTTGTTAACAGGGACAAACTTGGCGCAGTAAACCTAACGGAAAACTGTCCAGTTTTGATAATAACCTTTTATTCTACATCATACACGGGAAATCAGCTAGGATTTGTTTTGCTGTACACAGCGATTCCGGGTGTGAGTAACGTGTCTGATTCTTCGAGGCATCACATACTGCAAGGTTCAGAGGGTCACGTTAGGCATCCATTGAATGCAACGGAAGACTACACTCCAAACGATCTATCAACATTTGTGATTCTTCCTACTAACAATACTTACAGTTCAGGAAAAACAGCATGTAACCTACCTCCGTGAAGACTTGGGGGATGTACCGCCAACATGCGGACCAGGCAGTTTTGCTAAAATTCGATTGCACAGATTTACCCCATCCACCGGATGGAGTCATCAGACCTCTGCGTAAATACTGTAATTCTTTTTAAGATGTTTATTGAATGTTGTAAAGTTAAATTTATTTTGCATTATTTTTGCAGTGGAAACGATTTACTTTGTGCCGGTGTTGAATACAAAAAATGGGAAAGCGAAGACATTCTCATGGTTGTATTTAAAACTTTCGCTGGAAATACCGGAAAAGGGTTTCACCTCATGCACACTAATTCAACTTGCTAATCATCATCAACAGCTTGCTTGAGACATCCTGAATTAATTTGTAGGAATGTTTATTACGTTATAAATTTTCAATCTTTTGCGAGTTTATTGTCATAGAAAACTCATTGGAATTAGACCTAAGAAAAATAAACAAACTCGTTTGGTTGGAGCTAAAAATTATATTTATAAGCCACTATTTTTTTATTCTTGGGATACATATCAGCATTCAATTTATTTCCGCTTTCAAATATTTAGTGATGATAAATATTACATCCATTCTTGCAATATGTTAACGGCAGCTTTTTCAGCTAACATCAAAACAGGAACGTTTAAGTTTGAATTTGGCACCACAGGAAGCACAGAACCATCCGCTACCCTCAGGTTAGAAATGCCTTGAACCCTAATAATTAAATAATTTATTAAGTGCATAATTTCAAAAAATTCCCATAAAAAGCAAATGAATTTAAATTTTACCTGAATTTTGAATCTACAACGGAGCCCAGACTGCATGTTCCAACTAAATGATAAACAGTACGAGACGTTCTTCCAATGAAACATCTCCAATACTCCTGATAAAAACTCAAAAGCCCCACAGGCAGGATGTGGCTCTTGCCCATACCTGCTCCAATTCTGCATTGCATTTGTGTCGACAATCTTTAAAACCCAGTCGATCCCGTCCAGCAACACGTCAATATCAGTGCTACCTTCCCCTTCAAAAAGTTTGAAATCAATCACCGCCAATTTAATGTCATCATTGCGAATTCCGCTTTTGTAGGCTGTAGCATTCAACCTCAAACTTCCCCTGGATTTGGGGCGACCTAAGAAAACGTAGAAGCAGGAGGTAGCGATTTCATCCCCTTCTGGGGCAGGACACATTGGGCTCATAATTAATTGGATATCTGGCCAATCCCCTTGCCCATCCTGTTTTGCTCTTGAGGAAGAAATGAATGCTTGAGGTCCTTCTTGCAAATGACCAAGAATTCCTTCCCCAGTTTCCAAGTAGGTTTTCACCATCTCCTCAAACTCCTTTTCTTGGGACATTCTAGGAATATACGGATTGATTGAGGCATTGTATGTTATTTCACTCAGGGGAACCCCAATATGATCGCCAAGATTTTGGCCGACGGAAGGAAGCTCGTGTTTCACAGGAATTTCCGCTTCTTCTAGTTGGTCCCGTGGCCCAATCCCAGATTTCATTAAAAGAAGTGGCGAACTGAAAATTCCCGAGGAAATGATGACCTCTTTAGTTGCATGAGCTATTTGTGGGATTCCATGTCTCTCGTACAGAATTCCGTACGCTTTATTGTTGTCATCAATAAGAATCTAAATATTTGATTTAAAACTTCATTTTTGTACTTTATTTCAACTTAATTTTTGTTAGGATTTAAAAATAATATATTACCTGAGTGGCCATTGAATATGGAAGAACGGTTAAATTCTGCCTAGTGCCCTTAAAAGGCTTGATAAATTCCGTGTATGAACTTGACCTTTGTCCTTTGCTCATTGCTTTCGCCATCGGGGTAAAACTCTCCGTTTGGAAACCATTCGGATCGGCGACTTTAAAACCAAGTTCACGCCCGGCATCAAATCAAATTGGTAAAATTGGAGGTGTGTCAGTATCAACCGTGATGGGTCCCTCATGACCATAATTTTCTGTAAAAAAATCGATTTTTTTCAATTTCTGTAAAATTCTTCAAGGGTTTCCGATATTTATATTTTTACCAGTATAATCTCCAGTAAACAGCTCTCCAATAAAATTTTCTAAATTTTTAAAATGCTCCAACACATTCTCATATCTCCAGCTAGAGTCGTTTGCGATTACTGCGTAATTATCATAATCTTTTGGATTGCCTCGGCCAGCTACCATATCATTATGGGAGCCAGAGCCACCCAGCATTTTCCCAAGATGAGAAATTAGTACTCCATCCGTATCCTGTGAAGCAAACCGTTGTGGAACTGATGGCCAGAAATAGTTAGTTTCTGGGTCGTAACCAACATATCGAATGAAGTAGGCCACTTGAGATGCTGGCACTGGCTCTCCACCTGCTTCCAACAAGAGCACGTTGAAGTGTTCTGAAAGGCGTCCGGCAATGACACACCCTGCAGAACCAGCTCCAACTGAAAACGAATTCCCATGATAATTTAAATAGTTTAAAATGAAATGGATTTTTTGTATGAGTTACAACTTACCCACAATAAAATCATACTCGTTGATTTTTGGGAGATTTAAATCATTTTCCAGTTCTGTGATTGTGTTCACCTTGTCCTCTTCAAGGTATTTTCTTGCATATAGCTGAATAAGAAGGGGAACTGTCCCCAAGACAAAGGCTGCAACTTTCATGATGACTTAGTTCACAAGTTTCACCTTCAATAAAATGATTCCAGCTGGATACTAAATTATACTCGTCATAAAATTACCATTTTATGCAAGGGCAGTTTATCTCTCCAACCAATCACTGGAGATGAATGATTGAAGTATATTTACTCAAATTAATGATTCCCAGCATTCAACTTGGAAGCAATAAATATTGGTTCGTGTTGTCCGCATGTGATTTCATTTAATCTCTGTAATCAATCAATCAGGGCAGTGGCTGTGGCCTGTCATCGTATTCATTATAGTTGATGATTTACCCACAATTAATAATACTTGTGAATATGTGTCACGGGTATTGATGATTTTTCATGTTATATTGCCTTTAACAAAGCTAGGATTATTCGTTATCAGTTTTTCATGCTAAATGGCAAAAGGTACTTTCGAAGGACAATGTAATACTGCAGAAAACTTTATTTATTTTGCTTAATATTTATTTCAATTCCAAATATTATATACAACTAAAGCATGCCTATGTATAATATTTTAATTCTTACGAACAACACTAAATATACGTCATTAATATTACCATATAATTAAGTGAAATTATAAACCACAAAAAATGACAAAATTTTAAAACAAAAACAACTACGTGCATAATTAATTTAAATTACCCAATTATTAAACATTATTATTTTAATCCTATCCCAAAAGGAGTGTGATGGTATAATCGAATATTGTCTCCATGATATCCAGTGCAGTGCTCCTTTTTGCCATAAAGAAGGGTCCCAGAGTGAATCCAAACGGAACCATCGATCTCTGCTGCTTCCTCTCAATTTTATTAACGCATTTCGCTTTCCAATAGTGAATCGTCTCCTCCGTATATACCAATGGAGCAGAGGCATGCTTACAGAAGAACATAATAAGCATGTAGATACTGATCAGTACCACAAAGCACATCCCAATGAAAAGTCGAAGCTCTTCATTATCATACATCGAGAGAAAGATGTAGTTGCATGCAATACAGAAGGCCATTCCTACACCAGCCATGCAAGGGATGAACAGTTTAACGCCAATGTTGCATTGACTCATCAGAATATAGAGACAATTGTGAAAGTTCCTGTGTTTTTCAAACCTCTTCACTCTTGGAGCTACCATTACCGCTTGATTTTCAGGGGCAACGTGAGGTTCAATCGAATTTCTCTTGAGAATTTTGTCAACTATCTTGAATAGCAGTTTCATTTCTGCATGCACGACTTTCTCCAGCCAATTCTTGCTCTGGGATATTTCCATCTGCTTGCTTGATTTCAGGTTCAGCTCAGTTTGGACTTCGAATATCTGACAATTGGTGAGAACCAAGAGCATAAACTGAGCGCAGTAGTTTGCAGTGTAGAAGCACATCAGTCCATAATACGTCATTGCGAGAGCTCGTCTTGGAATTTCGGGGAGAATACCCTTCAGTTCGAGATTGATGGGGTCGTAGTCCCTCAGCATTCCGTAGATGACGCAGACGAATGTGAAATTTGAGAAGGCCATAAACATTCCGTATCCAAATAGTTCCTGGATGTCTGGCAGTCTTTGGGAGGATGGCCAACCGGTGTGTTTTACCCCTCCTAGTTTGAATACTTGAGTTGTGACGTAACCAAATTCAGAAGGGCTCTTTTCCAAAGAATACATTGTGATGACGGATTGAGTCAGCATAGAGACGGAAAAGCTGGTGATGACTGCCTCCTCAGGCACAATAGAGTGGCCGCTGTTTAATGCTATGACTAGTTTAATGGCGTGGTAAATCTGGTAAATGTAGCATAAGTAGACTCCCAATTTGGATAGTTGGTAGATGGGCATTTTCCAAGGGGTTTTGAGCTTTGGGTTGGCTATTATAGAGGACGAGGAAGGCTCGAAGGTGAGGGGAATGTCGGAGATTTTTTGGCAGAGGAGCTGCAAATTGAAAAAAGCTTCACCAAAACCCATTTTGAAGCTAGTAAAACTGATATTAAGCCTCCAGTATGAAACAAAGTATGAAGACAAGTGAAAATGTTTGCATAGGATTTCCAAACTATTTGAAAAACTACCTTAATCCATAAAAAATGTCTTATATGATTTTATTTTTGTATGCATAACAAAGTGAAACTTTGTCTTTGTGGGAAAATTTTAAGAAAGCTGGCCAGAATGCAAAGAGTTGAATCCGGGCGTTGCTTGGTTTGAAGGATAAAACTACCTGAAATTTCAAAAATAATTAAGGTACTTTTTGTGTTACGTGTTATGATGGCTTTTGTCGGGGTACGGAATATTTTGATCGACAGGAACGCGCTTGCCCGGTTTAGAGCACAGAAATCAAATCCAGTTTTTTTACCCAAAAGTTCAGTTAGGCCAATTTTTAAAAAACAATTGAGAACTAAAAATTTAACAATATTTTTTTCAAAAATTATAGCAGATTTTAAAAAACATATTTTGGAAAAATCGGAGTAAATTTAAAATTTAGCAAAACATTTTAGAATTAAATTTTCCGGGTTTTCTGGGAGTAAGTCGTCGTGTCTGGTGAATGAAAAAGATTCAGGAACCCCGTCTTTTGTTATGTTTGTCAACTAGGTAACTCATTTTCAAATATATTCGACATGAACTTCCAGCACGGAAGTACCTGACTAAATTTGTTTATACAATCTATTTCGTCTCTCGTTTTTTAAATGAGCGAAGACTTACATTCTGTTTAAAGTATACTCAGATAAATGAAAATTTGAAAGTACTTTTAAAAATGTTTCTCCACATATATATGCATATGCCAAATCCATATAACCTTAAAAAATTTGATTTTGCAAACAAAATTCATAAAAATGCCAAAATATTTGTAAAACATGCAAATATGCCAAAAAAGCCAACGTATGCTGAATAAACTTACTTTAAATAAACCTTTTTACTTATTAACCACACACTATATGGAAAATGTGTCAGTTTTCAATAATATACAAAATCATACCAATGCGGACCCTAATTAAGATTTAGGACTAAAATTTTGTAGGCCAAACCTCAAGCATAGGATGTCATGCGATAAAAACTTTTTTGGCAGCGACGGGTTGTTTATTTGCTGTTGAGTGTATTTACTTGAAAAAGTTGTTGTAAAACGAACCTTAATTGCAACTAAAATATAATAAAAGACTGCATGCAAATCTAGCATGCGACATAAGAAAGACATTTTGAATTTGAAAGTGATTTATTCCACTAGGTAATTACTACATGCTTACATGTTTGGTATATTTATATTTTCATCACAGATTAACCTACAGTTCCCTAAATTGTTAAAGCAAGGTTCAGAGCGGTTGAATTGAAGTAACTGGATATAATGCAAAATCAGGAATTTTACCAAAGCAGGATAGTAATAGCCTTATCCACAATTTCATTTGTAAAAGCAAGAAAGGTAGTTTTATCAATTTTATAAAAGGGATACGCCTCCTCCACATAAAATACGCGACAAGACCTCACAAATTTTTTGAACAGGGTTCGCCTCCTTACAAGCTTGTCTCCAACATTCACGAAATTTCCAGAAACCTCCGCTATCGTTCCAAACATATCAGATTCCAGGAATTCGATCAATAACCCAACGCACAATGCCCCAACCACGGTGACATATCCAATGATCCCAACCTCCATAAGAACATCATGCATCTTTATGGCGAAGTAGACCATTGTACTGCAAGTAACTAGAGTTGCAACATGATGAAGTGACAGAAGGAACGAGCCCATGATTCCATTTATGAGGTTGTTAAACAACTGCTGAATCCTGTAGACTTTAATTATTTCATCGTCTTCCATTACCCCATACATTGCCACTTCCAGCTTGAGACGTGAAGAGCTTCGATGAGTAACATTTATTGGAGTAATATCTCTCAATACCCCATTCGCAATCAGGTAGTAACATGTAGCCAAATTTCCAAACAGGTAAATACTATTTCCGGAAACAAACATTCCAACAAAGGTAGCAATGAGCAAGAAAATAACCGGAAATCCCCCGTTTATAGAGAGGTCAATTTCAATCAGTTCCTGGATCATCACGTGGGTTGGCTCCATGGGATGGAAAAAACTGAACACGAGCATGAAAGGAAAGAGAGCTGTGGCGTAGACCGTTATTATAATCATTAGTTCGCCAGCTTTCAGCATGCGTTTTTGCTGCGCATTCAGTTCAAGTTCCTTTTCTTCAAGATTTGCTGTAAAATAAAATATGTCATAAATTGTGCAATTTAACCATGCAGAATATAAAATTTACCCATCAAGTATCGGTTGTAGATGAGCAGTTGGTTCATGAGAAACATGATTTCTTCCCGTCGCCATAGCAGCAGGGTGGTGAGAATACAGACTATGAATGCAACGATTCCTTCTGCCCAGTGGAGAACAATCGATGCAAAGTCCCTCGGATCGGGAGCGACTTCCACTTCATCCTTAATGCCATCTGAGGGATTGAGCCGAAAATACAACATTACAGCGAGGAAAAGGCAATAACCATACGCTACAAGGAGACCGTAAATAAAGTTGAGGAGAGAATATGTGTCATGCAGCACTACTTTGCCCTGCTTTTTGTCCCATTTATAGAGGGACTGGAATGTAAGTCCCATACTACGTAAGCGAAATGCAGTGTGCGCCTCAACAGATTTTGGTAGCATGACTGATACGGTTTAGAAAACAAATTCATACGTCTTTACTACACGCATTTGAAAAGCACACTAAACAATTAAACCTTCAAGAAAAAAATTAAAAGCGTACCTTAGTTTTTGCTAATACTTTGAGTTCGATCTGAAAATTTTATACATTTCTTAGTTATAAAACCTAAAGTTTGTAAGATTTTTAATCTGATTTGAGTTTTTAGGTACTTTTCATAAAGTTTTTGTATATGAGAGTTTATTAGGTTATTTCAGTTGGCAATGTGGTTGTATGAGAGTTATCTAAACAGTAGTTTTTGACTCGGTTTGGGCGGCTCATGTGAGTAACTTTGAATATGCTGATATTTGTCTAAGAATCTCAAAATTTCTAACATTTATATTCAATACCAGTAATGTGAAAACACATGGGTTTTGATTTGCAATCAGGTGGGTACGAGTTTTGTGGTTTAAAACGGGTAATAATAATTTTTGATATAATAAACATGGTGAAGTTCATACATGAAAAGCTTGACCAAAAATTAATGTAACCTTAATTCTTAAAGTATATTGTTCCACGGCATTTCTGATACCAAACCCTGGTCAAATTACTTGACAAAATTAATTAATATGTGTACAATAATACAAATAGCGATGTAGAGTTTCACATATAGCTTTAAAGTTAGACAAAGACCATAAGCAATGACAACACGATTTTTATTATTGTTAAACTACTTACTAAACATGCAGCAAAATAAGTTGTGTAGGAATGCCAAATAAAACATCAGAAAAAGTAAACAATACTCTGGATTGGAATTGATTTCCAATTTTTTATATAAGGACCTGCTTTCATCCAGAAAACCCACTTGGTGGTCAGAACCCATTAAAGCCCGGATTTAAACGGACTACTAAGGTAGCCATTTTGACCCACCTACCATCTCTGTTCTGGACATCGCTATCAAACATTATTGATGCAAGGTAGAGGAAAAGGTTTTCTTAGTTACATTTATTATATGATATAGGCTAGCGGTTTAATTTTTTTGAAAAGTGACTTCAAGTTAGATCGTTTGAAAGTACCTTTTGTTTTAAAGTTTAGTATGTCATCCGTGCCGACAAATACTCCAAAAGTTAGAGGGTACCTTGCAAACTGTTCTGTCAGTCAGTGTTTAGGAGCCAATTTTGCTACCTTGGGATCTTTACAAATATTTGGATCCTAATTCGATTTTTGACTTCTGTAAAGAGTTATAAATAAACGTTTATTATTATAGTGAGTCAAGAGCTCGAGTTGCATATTTACGTATATGTATATCACTACTATGTGCTAATACTACTTATTTGCGATTGGAAAAAGAACACCAACACCTTAACCATTACGCATTTATCTAATAGCCCTTTTACAATTTCAGCAATGAAAATAGAAGCTGAGAAAAGTAATATTGAAGACCAAACTATCCACACAATTCTCAGGGATCGATTGCTCACTCGTTCTTCATCCTTATACTGAGTAAACGAGTCAATTATCTTGGAGTCTGATTTCTCAAGCATCCCAGTCAGTGTAAATATATTCCACAACATTCTCGGGCATTCATTCTGCCCACAAAATTCTTTATAGGGAAGAAAACTCCTTGAATTTTTTAGAGCTATTTCCAATCCCTCCCAAAATCCGTAAATCCCTGACTCAACCAAACTAGCAAGGTACTTAATTTTCAGTTGGGATCGTAAATCCCATTGTAAAACAGTTTGTATGCGACTTTCAACCACTGGCTCGTTCCCATTGAAAACCATTCTATTTCCAAACATTGCCAAAAACAACACATCAATCGTATTCCGGTTATGAATATATACAAACTTGCTCAACTAAACTTCCTTCTCTTCAATATCCCCTTCCGTCATACCAAATTGACCTACAAATATATGCTGTGGTGGTCGAAATATCTTGACAGGTTCATCAGCAGCAAATTTCCTCAGAAATACTGAAAAATATCTTTTACGAAAGTTATTTTTTTCCAGAAATGTTGGAATAATCCAAGTTTGAGGCCAGATGCTATTCAACAGCTTGTCCTTTTCAGTACTACCTGTTATAATGTTTAAGTATTTGTTATATTCCTTATTATTTTGAACAAATAAATAGCTGCCATCTTTATTAACCTCTTCAATAGATTGTGGGACTGTTGGTACCGTTCTTGAGGAAAGGTATGAGTACATGCTTGCCGTGTAAGCATTCCGAAAAATGTATGAAATAAATAGCCACGTGAGAATAACTAGAAATGTGCGATTATTTCTCCGACTCGTTCCTTCATCCCCTTGTTCTAACAGTACTGCAAAAATATAAAACACTGTTTGATTTCTGTTTCCCGACCGCATTTGCACAGCCACAAGCAAAAACGATAAAAGAATCAGAATCCACATCAGAAATGAGAGCGGGCAAAGGAGTGACATTGCATCCAAAATTTTATCCAAATTTAATTTCGCAGGATTCACAAATATGGTATGTATAAGAATATTTAGCAGTTTTAACTAGATTGGGTATCACTGGCCCGTAAGCAAATGCTCCTGAAGTTTTACCACCAAATATCCCGGACAATTTGCTGTTAAAGTTTCCAAAATTTGACGGAAATCCATAGAATTGTTCAAAAATCTGGTTTTGACATTTCCTCAGCTGGTAACTAATGCCTTCGATGTAGGTTAGTGGCGTCATTTTTGTTAGTCGACAGGGATTTTTTATTGTTAAATTGGTAGCTGCCAACATTTTAATCCCGTTGTTGGTTAATCCACGCGCTGAAAGTAATTGGGGTAATTTGGAATCTTTTATTTGGTGAAGTTTTAGAAAAATGGATTCATGTCCATCCATGAGATCAGGTTGGTTAATAATTGCAAAGAAAGGTAGCGTTTGTAACTTTCCCTCTTTGTATCCAACTACTAATATGGTTGTTGGCATGGTTGAAGTAAAAGGAGCATTTATAGAATTTGCAACAGTAATTCTACCTTTCTCCAAGGCATGCAGAGAAGTAATCACGAGATCTGGAAAGTGTCGCAGACCACCCCGAGCCTGTCTGAATGCCATAATATTAAAGTAGAGTGGTGTTGGATTCGAAACTACTTCCACAAGGCAATTTGAGCTATGTTTAATTCCCTCAAAAAGGTTATAAACTCTGGTTGGACTTCCGTAGAATATTGGAGATGGTGCTGATTTATTTCTCTGTGAAAGTCTTGGCCGACTCCGCCAATAATATTTATTGTCGAGTATCTCATGCTTATGCAGATCTGTGTGTAATTTTCCATAAGAGGTCCACAGAACTGGGATGCCATGACTTTTGCAATGTTGAAAAATAATATATGTTAATTCTGTCTCAAACTTTTGTTGTAAACCGCTGTAAATATCGACCGTACAGCCACTGTAGATTTCAAAGATTGAATTTACAAGCCGTTTTAGTTGGGTTGGAGGTTCAGTATGATATGATATTGGGGAATTTGGAGCTTGTCCTGAACTTGAAATAAAAGTTGTACTCAGAAAAGAAAGCAGTGAAAAAATTCCGCAAATCATGATACATCCTTGTTTTACAACACAAATCAGTTTCACCAGGTACTTGAATTTCTGAAAAAGCTATTCGGTCATACAAAATTCTCCCTATTTAATGGAATTTTATTTTAAACGGATAGTTATACAGCAAGATTTCACGCAGTAGAAAAAATTATTATAGCCAATACGGCACCACAGCTACATATTTTGAAGAGTGTGCAGGATTCCGAGAGACTGTTCACCTTACGACTGCCCTTCTCATATTTTGCGTAGAAAGTAGTCTCCAGTTATTAATGCTACTTAAAACAATACAATGCTGCTTTAGAATTAAATACGAAAAAACTAGACAATTGTAATTATTGAGAGGAAATTAGTGTCTCGTTTTCAAAGAAGGAGGAAAAATAGAAAGGAAGCCAGGCTAATCAGTATTCCCTTCAAATGTTGCTGGAAAAATTTACAATTGAAATGGATATGTTTACAGAAAAGCGCTGGTACTATCCTATACAAATGTATAAAGGTTAGCTAAAAATGGTTTGTTACTCTCGAATTTCAAACAAAAATGTGGTGTACTTTAGCTTTTGCTAAAAAACTTGTTTAAAAGTAGTAAATCAACATATCTCAGTTATGCATATTGTTGAGGATTGTTAAATAAAAATATTATTTAAATTTTTTCATGATTTTCGCATCAAATTCGTATTTTATTTATTATACAAGTTTTCTCTAATTATTTTAAATTTATTGCCAATAATGTAAATTTCCATTGGAAGGTTCCTCCTCTTCCTCCACAGTACAACTGTCCTCTGCATCCGCCTCACACCCATCATACTCCTCAGCTTCCGCCGGCTCCTCAAAGAACTCTGGTTCCATCTCCGTTTCACTCTCACTTTCTCCACTTGGCGGATGGCTGGCTTCATGAATAATCTCAACTTCCACCTCCTTTCCCACGCTGGTAATACTCGGGACGAAAGAAAAGCTATATTTTCTTGCCAACAAGTTCCACGCCAGCTCATCAGTTTCCATTGCCCTTTGATCCCTCAGAAACTTGGCTCTGGTTTCATTCACCTCCTCTCTTTGGTGGCGTTTGTTTTCCTCCCTGAGTCCTTTTGGTCCGAGAGACGCCAAACAACATGATTCTTCATAGAGGAGCTCCACCCCTTCATGAGTCTCTTGGAGGAAGGTTGTCAGCTCGCAAAATCCCTCCATTCTATTCCGAAAGGGGTAAGTTTTCATCCGAAATGGAGGGCGAAGGCAGAGGGGTTTCCCCAAATGAGGATATTTTATCACCGAGCTGCGCTTTCTCCTCACTATTTTCTTCCGGAATTTTGGCTTCGGATTCATAATGAACCAGTTGAACGACGAGGGAAGTTTGAGTGGACTTTCTTTCCACCGTAATTCCGCAGCCATTGAATTCCTACTTCTTCTCCCGTAATCTGCAGCCGATTCAGTGAATTTCACGTGTTTTTCTGGTGGAGGTGGAGGTAGCTCTGGTTTGGGGTCGTTTTCTCGAGATTTTGAGAGTTGGACAAGAGCCTCGTGGATTCCGAGATATTCTTGAGCTTCCATAATTAGCGAGTTTCCTTTGGAGGAGTAGGGAACCAACGGCTTGAATTTCATGGGACGGCGGCCTACCAGTCGAGTGCAGTCATATCTGGATTCAAATTTCTTCCTGGAGGCTTTTCTTGGAGGTGGAGGCTGCGATTTTAAAGATGGAGCTGGATGAACGGAAAGCAAATTGAGATTCCACAAAGAACTCTCTTCGGTGTGAGTTTTGGCAGCTGCCTAAGTAATCATAATAATTTTTAAAATGGAAATCAATTAGCTTTGAATTGGTTCAGTTGATAAAAAAGTGATTTTGTACCTTCTCAAAGGGAACCACTTCCGGAAGGTCTTGAGAGTTAAAATGGAACACTTCCAGGACCCTTTCCAACACTCCATCATCCTCAGTTTTTGAAGGTTTACGGGGCTCCATGAATTTATTCCTGAGGGTTGACCTGCTCCGTCCCCTTCGATTCATGACTAATGATTTTATTCGAATTTAGCTAATGAAAGACACTGGAAATTTGGAAAAAGAAGCATTTTCTGAAATTTTGGCAAGCAAATTGATTCCAATTGAGTTGATTCCAGGTTTCAAGATATTTATAAAAAATTATTCATACTGTTTGTTGAATTTTAATTAAAAGTTACCATGGCTTTAGGAATTGGCATTGATCGAACCAGCGAATGTTAAATATTATGTTTTGAATGTTAAAACTTTAATTACAAACAAACAATCTGCAGGAGTGGAAATCCCAGCTTCTACCGTGGCGTCGCACAGAACCCCAACTTCCGTAGCACTGAAATTACCTGAGATGCTAATTTATTAAAGAAGTGTTTAAAAATAAGTCGTATATTTAGTTTCAATAAAAAATTGCAATGAGGAAAGGAATTGTTTTCAAATCTGAGTTTATTTCATTTATTCTAAAAATATACAACACCAAAATATCACACCCACTCTTGAAATATATCTGCAACAGCTTTCTCGGCTATCATCAAAATCGGAACTTTAATGTTTGAATTAGGCACCGCAGGAAAAACGGAGGCATCCACAACTGTCAGATTTGAAATGCCTTGAACCCTATTATTTTATTAGCAAAAAATTATTACAAAACTCTACAAAAGAATTTTTAAAGTAATTTTTTACCTGAATTTTGAATCAACAACTGAGCCCAAACTACAAGTTCCCACGGTATGTAGCGCTGTACCAACTCGTCGGCCAATGACACACCTCCAATAATCTCTGGAAAGGTATTCAAATGATCCACATTGAGGATGAGGTGTTCCTCCATAGCTCATCCCATATTTCTGCATTGTTGACGAGTTAATGATTGAAAACAGCTGTTGCATTGAGCCCTACACTTCCTCTGGATTTGGGGCGACCTAGGAAAACGAAAAAGCTGGATCTCGGAAGCTCGTCCCCTTGTGGAGCGGGACTCATCGGGTCAAATATTATTTGCACATCTGGCCAATCCCCTTGCCCATCTTGTTTTGCCCTTGAAGAAACAATGAATGCTTGCGGCCCTTCTTGCAAATGTCCGAATTCCTTCTCCAGTTTCCTGGTAGGTTTTCAACATATCCTCAAATCCCTTTCTTGGGGCATTCTAGGAATGTAGGAATTATGGAGGCGTTATCAGTAATTGGACTCAGCCCAAAAAGAGGTGGTCGCCCAGGTTTTGCCAACTGAAGAAAGCTCTTGTTTTACAGGGATTTCTTCCAGCTGGTCGCGAGGACCCACACCAGATTTCATGAGGAGAAGTGGTGAAGCGAATATTCCGGAGGAGATAATAACCTCTTTGGAAGCGTGAGCTATTTGCGGAATTCCGTGTCGCTCATATAAAACTCCATAAGCATTTTTATTGTCGTCAATCAAAACCTGAATGATTGCATTTTAAAAATTAGTCAGAAAACTGGTAAATAATGTTTTTTGTTTTAAATTGACTTACCTGAGTAGCAATTGAATACTTGTGAACTGTCAGATTTCGCCTTGAATTCTTGGACTGGCTTGATATATTGGTTGTATGAGCTTGATCGCTGACCTTGTTGATTGCTTTCGCCATCGGGGTGAAACTCTCCGTTTGGTAACCATTTGGATCCCCAATTTTATAGCCAAGCTCCCTTCCAACGTCAAACCAAATTGGAAGAATTGGGGGTGTGTCCGTGTCAACCGTAATGGGTCCTCCATGACCATAATTTTCTAGGGAAAAAATATTTTTTAAAATTTTGTTTTCAATTTTTTCTGTTTTTTTCACGTTATTACCATCATATTCTCCAGTAAATGTCTCTCCAATAAAATTTTCATACTTTTTGAAATGCTCTAAAACATTCTCATATCTCCAGCTAGAATCGTTTGTAATCTGAGCATAGTTATCATAATCATGGGGACTTGCCGGATTGTGAACCATATCATTATGGGAGCCTGAGCCACCCAACATTTTTCCTAGATGGGCATTGATTATGCCACCATTATCTTGTGAAGCGAATGGCTGTGGGACTGAAGGCCAATTGTAGTTTGTGTCTGGATCGTATGCAACAGGTCCAACAAAATATGGCACTTGGGAAGCAGGTACGGGTTCTCCACCTGCTTCCAACAGAAGCACGTTAAACTGCTCGGAAAGTCGTCCAGCAATTACACAGCCTGCCGTTCCAGCTCCAACTGTAAATTCATACAGAAACATTAAATTTAAATTTTTTAAAATTAAATATACTTTGGATTTTTTACAACTTACCCACAATAAAATCATACTCTTTAATTCTCGGAAGGTTTAAATCATTTTCCAGTTCTGTGAGAGTACTCATTTTGTCCTCTTCCAAGTATTTTTTTGCGTAGAATTGAACGAGAAGGGGTATTGTCCCCAGAACAAAAGCTGCAACTTTCATGTTAAATTGGCACAATTTTTATGCTAATTTCAGATCGCTATGCCTCCACTTTGGATACTACTTCCCAGTCATTAACAAATTATTTATACATGAGTACAATACATGAGTTGCTTATCATAATAGCATCAATCATTCAACGAATATCCCATTGGCATGGACTTCATAACATATATGTCAACTTTTGCAGAAAGACCTTGGTTTCCCTGTTGATTAAATGTGAAACAAGTCCGCGTGATTTGCTCAAGTGAGCATAAAATGCAATTTGTTTTTAGTGAGCAGAACGGTTATGCAAAACGACTTGTCATTTCAAGTTTCAGTGTCATCAATCAACTCGGGCTGTGGTTTGTCATTCAGTGAGATGCATGAACAATTGTGATTTCAGCACGTGAGTTGTCACTCAAATGATTCTCTTTCATAACAACTTGCTACACGTATACTTTTTTATATAACATGTTTTTTAGATATTAGGTAACAAAATGAATGCTCCATAATATTAAACTTAATTCTGATTAGGTTTAAACCATTTTCCTGGTCGGTGAAAGTATTCTTTTATCCTCTGCTACGCGTTTTGTAGAAGAAGTGGATGAGGAAGGGAAGTGTTACCATGCGAGCTTCATTTTTCAGTGCATTTCCAGTTGCAAAAATGCCTGATCTGTTCATGTAATTATATAACACTAAGAATTGTCATTTCAACTTTCAACGTGATTCCAATCAATCAATCTGGGCGGTTATCTATGTGACTATGATCTCGGCACGTACCCTACATCGTTTATCATGTTCATATGACATCCCCAGCGACACAAATGCTGGGCTTGTAACGGCAATGTTGAGAATAACGGTACAGTGATGGGCAAGCCGTATCGGTATACACCGTACATAGCCAACATCAATATGATATTGGCTATTACTGCAGTATTTCATGGCGAAGTCTGTATTGGCACAGCCGATGCAGAACCAATATGCATCATCCGCTCCATAAAACCGTATGGTTTTCTTTGACTATGCATAACGCATAGAGATCTTGAAATATTATGGAGGGAAATGTGCAGATGATAATATGAGAAAACATTTTCTCATGCGATGCATAAGGACTCAGTGTTTCTGAATTTTCCAATCAACCCATCTGTAATTTCATCCCAGCCGCATACAATATCATTCCTTTTACTTTTTTGTAGTGAAAAGCATAAATAAAGTAAGTGAATATTCGATTTTACTCTTGTTTTAGTGAATTTTAAAAACATGGGCGATCTGGATAAGTTGTTCAGTGTAGTGCACTTCAAATCAGATGATGCGGTTGAAACTGTCCCGAATTCTTGGATCTTTGAAGAGGACCGTGTTACGTACTGTAGATTCCCTCCAAGCAAAATTGTAACCAAACCAAAAATCCAGAAGCTGTTTTCAAACCCTAATTCCCATCCAAGCGACGATTGGGAAGTGCACGAAATTAAAAAAGTTGTGAAATCATAAAGTAAGTGTTAGATAATCTGAGATAAGCAATTTACAATTCTTGCGGGCTAAATAAAACACTTTTCACTAAATATACATTTTGTTATATCCTACTTAGAAACATTCCAGAGAGCTAATAAACGGGCAAAATGCTACGTTGTAAATTCTGATGAAGATTCCACCGAAACCGAAGCACCCACGAGAAAACGACAGAAAACCAAACAAACAACAAGTCCTGTGCAGATTACATGTCCACCCATTGGATTAGAAAGTCTTGATCAGTGTGAGTCTGCTAACAATAAAATCACTAATATGAATTAGTGTTCGTCCATTAATAATAAACCTTACTAAAAATTACAGATCTTCCTCATAATGGAACTGTTACATTGCCGTTATTAAATCCGATACCAGCAAGTGCACAGTTTGAAGAGCCGATACTATTCAAGATGATATTAATGAACGTAAGTGGGTAAATGATTATGATACCGTATCGACTTGTGTAATGTAATGTAATACTGGGGTTAAAATTTGGATTGTTGTCTGTAAATAGCTGGTATGAGCCGTTCGGAATCGTTCGCAGAAGAGGTCCAGACTGGACCTTGCGTTGATGGAAAGCGAGATACAGTTGCTGCTAAAGCTGATTTGCAGACCTACATGGGTGGAACAGACTCGATTACATTGTCGACTTTGCAGACAGAACAAAGAAGTAACTCGTAAAAATATTTCAATACATAGTTTTTTAGACTAGATTATAACCCATATGTTTTTTCTTTTATTAGATTTCAGGACGAGACGGTGCTTAAGCTTGTCACTTTGGAATCGGGAATAAACGAGATCGAACTACTGCTTTTAAAACTTACTAGCAAATCAACAAACTACAGAAACGACAGCCTGATTTCAGATTCCTATCGTTACTTGCCACTGACTATTATCAACTGTACAAAATTATTGTCACGTTTTTCGTTTTCGCTTCGAATTCCCTTTTCATTTGTAAACCACGAGCATCTCCTTTTTCAGAGAATTGGATAATATTGAAAAGGATATTTCAAGAGCATAATTTAGGGCACAAGCCCCATACATTCGATACAAACTTTTGAGTCTCTTTCTTTAAAAAATGTCGTAAGGTCATGCATTCCAACTGTTGTGTTGATTGCTATTATTTGTTTAGAGTAAAGAAATAGATACCATACACTATGGTTTCGCGTCACGCCTCCACATTTCAGAAAGCTCTACGCTACTAATGTCCACTGTCGTAATGCATACATGCTTTATACTGCAGCAGATGAGCAAAAAGTTGTATAGAAATACAGAATACAAATGATATACTTTTTTCTACCAACTCAGACACGTTGTAGGACGGATGAGGTTTCGAGTTTATCAACTATGAATGGCAAAGAAAGAAGCTGGACTTCATTATCTGACCATTTGGCCCACGAAACATCCTTTTGGAAAAATTATCCCTTTGCACAGCTTGACTTTTCTTTTAGTTCTCGGCTGTTTATTCACCAGCAGCAGAATGAATGTCACCATTGAATGGAATATGAAGGCGACTCTATTCTCGGTAACCAGTTGAGCAGAAGTTGACTTGTGCTCTTGTATTGTATCACATCACATTCGGACGTAATGAATATCCGTCTGCAAAAACCAGTGTGTTCAACAAAGCTTGAACATTAGCATCAGCACATGCTACCCATTGCCTTTCGTTTAAATAGTATAATGGCTCAGCGCAATATATATTGTTCTGGTACCCTCAGCCAGTACTGCCAGATCTAGTAAAAGTATACAATTTAGCAAAGGACTTCACACTTTGTACTGTTGCATAATAATACACACGTTCCTTGAAAATACGAACAGAAGATAGTTTTTCATATTGTCATCTTTTACTATATTATTCTTTTTTCTCAAAAATGTTGAATGAGGGAGTTGAAGGCGCGGTTAAAAAGGGCCAATATTGGGATGGGGCTCAGTTAAGGAACCTCATGCAGTGAATGGTCATCACACATACGTCAAATTGTCAACTTCAACTTGCAGCTAATTATTATTTCGCTTTGAATTTCATTTTCGGAAGTCAAGTATTTGTTTAGGATAGGCGTATGTGTAAAATAGTGTTTGTTTGTTCAAATAGCTTCACATGAATTCAAGAGTAAATGTAGTGCAGCTGTGGAAGTCGCTGATGACGGATTGATGATTTTTCTTTCTAGTATTCCATATGTTGACTGGGTAGCATGAACTTGAAAAACAATGTTGTTGATGATGAATTGCATATACAGTGAGTGAGGTACAAACCAGCTTTCATAATATATTCCCATATCAAGCTTCGAAATCGAAAGAGGATACCATGATTCCATATGCATAATGAAATCGATATTTATCCACAATTTTAAACAGCCAGCTTACTATTCCTTATGACATGACTGTACCCAACTGACTTTAACCGGCAACGGATCCTAAAAGATGCTAATGATATACATGCATGCTTTGGATTGGACCCTTGTTTAGTTTGAAGGTGATTTTAACTATACCGCATTGAAATTCACGGGTAAAAATTCACAAAAACTCACGTGAAGGTAACTAATGCTTATAAATATGCTAAATAAGAATTTGCTTTCCAAAAATCATCTTCAGAACACAAGCTTATATGAACTATTCTGACTACCGCTCAATTGCATCATTTTGTACATTAATCATGATGAGAATATTTTCTACCCGTTACATATGGTTCACATGACGGTGGTGTTGTCGTTGTCTAACATTCTGAGGCTCAGCAGCAACTAGCGACAGAGTGTTTTAGTCATCTTCACGAAAGGGAAATCAACTTTGAGTCTGCATTGCAACACTTCAGTTCCACTAATACACACCAACCAACATCAACTAATGCAATTCTGTTCCCAACGTGTACGGCATCATCATGTCATGACTGCAAGTAAAAGCTGTGAGCAAAAGCGTATTTGGATGGACAGAAAAGTGCTCAGGCTCTTTCATAAGGAGTATCAAGTTACCAATGCATCTGTCTACTTTCCTGTTCTGATATTTGATACGTGTGGTTCGTAGCCAGAGAAAGAGCTATGTTAGTACATTTTCTGTTGTATGCAATGAAATGCTCTGCTAGCTCTCGCCTTGTTTGGACTGATGTGATGTGTTGTTGGATGGATGTGTGATTCGCTTCAGCTCTTTTCTCTCTCGCTTACTCCATTTCTTTTATTTTAACGCTTCATATACAGCAATATGGATGCTGAATGAGAAACACATATAAAATAAAAATTACCCGACTGTAGATTTTTGTCTTGGCACAAAAACCTATTCATTTGCAAGTTTAGGTACGTACACACAAAGCTTGGCCTCATCTGATGCTGTTGGGTATTGCAAACCAGATAAAGAATAATATGATGGAAGATTAGTGAATTGATAAATTCCATTTTACGTTATACCGTCCATGTCCACGAACGAAAACAAAGGAAAAAGTGGTCAAAACTGCGTTGGCTACAACAATGCAACCAACTCGAACTGGAAAAAATAATATAAACCAGCATCAGGAGAAAATACACTTGACATTTGGAGTTATTACAAACTCACGTTCATCATTACTGCATTATCGATCTACTACATCTTTTAGAGCTGTCAGCGAACAAATGTGAAGGCGCAGTTGGAATGGAATATCATTTTCAGACTTCTGTTGTGATGTCGAGTTTATTATCAAATCGCATTTGTTTCTTTGAATCTGCTAAAACAACAAAAGTACCTATTAGCACATACCAAAATGTACAGGATTCTTTCGCATATCTATTTGTATTATGTACCAACACGAAGCAAACAAAAAATCCACGAATGACATCATTGCACAAAGTTTTATCGTACAAAAAATGTGAGATGAGAAGAAGCTGTTTAAACTTACACTTCTAATAAGGTACACCCAAGAATAATGAATCTACTAGGATTTCATTGAATAACCATTTGCGATCTTTCATTCATCTCAATTTCAAAATGTCACTTGTTTGTAACTTAAAATCATGGATAGGAGAAAACTAAGTAAATTATGATTAATTATCGCCCTCTAACATGGCGTTGCACACTGCACACATCCCAACCAGGACAACTTTCACAGTTTCAGTTTAACGCTATCGCATATCCTTCTCTGCATGTGTTGCATTGCATGACAGAATAGAGCGGATGTGTGCAAGTTTTAAAAAGATCAAGTTACCAAAATGCATGCGTGGATTACTGATACAACCATTACGCTGGTAAAACGTCTGATAATTATATGAAAAGGACATAGCATAGGAGGAGTGAACAGCTTTTTAGATGTATTATTATAAGAAGTTTTGCGCTACAGTATGGTTTTGGATATTTTAGGGCAACAAACATCGTCATCTTTATCAACCCCTTGAAAAGTCCGCTACCATTAGCAGTCAAGTGAAAAAAGATGAAACTCGCCGCACGATTTCATGTCTCAGGGAAAAAGTCAAACTAGACAAATGGTTGACGATATGTTGAGGGATAAAATGCAACAGGCGTTTTTCGAACACCAATATGGTGGTTGTTGTTTTTCACATGTTTAGTTTTCTTGCAATATAAACCATCTTGCACAGTATGGGATTTTTTAGGTAAGATTTGATAAATATAAACATATGAGTTGAAACTAAAACAATCCGTCAGTTTAGTGGCTTCAAGGGAATTGGAATTATGTAGAACTAGACCAAATGGGTATTATATAATATACAATACATAAAACCAATTTTGGAGAAGGGTATCTTATATGCATGTTTGCCGGAATGCTAGTAAGTATCATATGTGACTTGAAGATTTTTAAGAAAAAATAAAATATAAAAAGGTATGGTCCTGCCTGGATGAAATGAAACCCGACGACCCGTGGGAGGTCCATTGTTGTTCAATTTTTGAGATGTTTGTTTTTACAGTTACTGAGACCAGGCAATGTCATTTGATCCTGGGTATCTTTATCTTACGTTATTCTCAAGTTAATCAATTGCAACTCCCGGGTGGAATGTGAAACTTTGAAAAAACTGTGGCAAAGATATGCAAACTGGTTTTGGTTATTAAAAACTTACACTCAACACAAAAGTACCAAAAATTTTTAATACTGAAGCAAAGCGATAAGTTAAAATTTTGGATCCATAAAATTACGAATCTTTTTGTTATAAACCTTTAGAACGGACGCTGTCATATATGAACGTGAAATAATTTCATACCAAGCCCAATTCTTTGGGTGCTCCTTTGCACAATACAGAGATGGAGATACACCCTTCATGAAAGCTATTGCTGGTCAGAGTACGTAATAAGACCGTAGTAAAAAAACTAATAAATGATCTACATTTTTTAAAAATAAAAGTTTGCTGTAAATCGAAACTTCAACTATTTCTCAAATAGCCGTAAAAATAATGTTGTCTGAAAAGATTCAAAGACATTTCTACCTGTTTAAAAGCTTCATAAAATTGTATTTGAAAACTTTGTTATTTTGTAGCCGAATTTCTTACATTTCTCTTTGAAATATTTTTTAACATCCATTGTGGAAAACAGTTATTGGCAGTATAATATGTACGCTCATATTTGTCACCCTTTCCCATTCTGATATTAGTTGTAGGGGGACAACAGCACGTTCATAAGTAGATTGCAAAATCGAATCCCTGCACCGTGAAGGTCCTTGGGAAAGGTCAAGCCTTATATTCACCCTGTAAGCCAGTTCAACAATATCCGCCTCATGAACCCACAGCAATGAACACATATTTTATAAAACATATTCATAAAAGATGATACCACAATGGTGATACACAGTCTCACGTTTCAAAAGTTTTCCTTTAAATAATGCAACAAACAGTAACTGTCAACAATAGCTATCCTAAGATGATGACTTTTTCATGGACTATCCCTCTAGACCTTATGTATGTATATATTATATGTAAGATTACTTTCTTTGAAAGGTTCCATAATGTAGACGGTTATGTATTTCCATACAAACATTCGAAAAATTCTTAAGAATATCTAATAATACATAAATGAAGATGAAAGGTATTTGTTGAAGTTTTCACACACCGAAGGGAAGGATATGCCCGGCCCTACCTGAAATTGTGTTTGTATTTTGTATCTGCCAGACACAGCGTACCCAACCCACTTATAAAGTCATCATAACTATGCCAAACAAACTCACTGTCCTCTAAAATATTTTTTAAACTTAAAATCAACCAAAATGTGTGTTATTGCTTTTATTACAACTCATTGTCGAGGCTCTCATACACATCAAAAGCCTTTTACATTGTGTCATATGCTTCACACAATGGTTTGAATGGAGTCAAGATGAAGTGTCACTTTCAATAAGCATTGTGGAGCTGGACTGAAGAAAAGATGAAGAGCAGTTTAAAAATATACTTTTTTGAAGCCTGGTTTAAACCAGCCCCTAGTTCCATGCATAAAATACTTGAATTGAAATTGTGAGTTGAAATTAACATACAAACTTAGCCCTTTTCTCGAATGGTGGTTGTGATCATGATCACGATGTTGATGTGACCAGTGCTTACGAACAATATGCGTAACATATATGATGATGTCATATCAGAACTTGTATATATGTACTTGTTAATACAAAGTACATGTCCTTTCACACACACAATGCTTTGACTTTGCCCTTCTTGTCTCATCTTCACAATTTTAAACACTTCTTGACTTCTGGTTCAGGCCTACGGACTTATAGCTGTCTTGTCTGGTTACTCCTGTCAGATGACGATGACATGAAAGAACATGTCTTTGTCACACACTATGTGTCCCTAATCTGTCCCAGCGAAGCTCTTTACTTTAAAAAAAATTCATACAGAAGCATCAACCAGCCATCTCAGTATGGAGCTTGGTTCAGATCGTCATCAAATGATACGCATGATAATGATGTAACTTCATCCGCCACTTCACCACACCACCTACCATTGTACTCCCCAAATTCTTTATGATATATTCCATGAATCCGAAGCCTACACCAAGTATAACTTATTGGATGAATAATATAAAGGTTTGTATACATATTATTATTATGAATATATGCACATCTGTATCTGTGCATATGGATGAGCTGTTTTTTATTCGGAATTTTAGCATCTGTAAAAAAATATATAGCGATGTAAGGCAAGTCAAATAAAATTACGAATTGGGGATTGGCTCCGGTGACTGGTGCTACACCCTTTTGTGAGAATCTGCTGTGAGCGTTGTAGTACACGTACTCATTATCTCATGGGAATTTTACCTTAAGAATTTTTCAGGCGAAAAAAATTGGACCTCATTCAAGAAAATATAAAAAAGCTACTCGTTTGATTCAATCTTCTTTTATCCACGCCACAACAACGAAGAGCCATGTTGAATGAATGACTTACAACCAGATTACCTTTATATCGTACAGGGACTCAAAAGGTAATGTAGTTTGGCTGGACGAACAATTTTCTTCTTGGAATCCTTTTTGAATATGGTGGAAATAACAACAATGAAATAATAATAACAATAATAATGAATGATACCTTCGATAATACTGAAAAGGTAGGTTGAAAAGCGAGATATATAAAAGTGATAAAAAAGTGGATGAAAAATGGTTTCATTTATGGAATTTGTGGTTTGCTTGGGGGCTTGATAGACGGTGAGAGTATTTTACGTTTGACTTTTTCACGTTCCCCCAACTTTCTAGCGTATGTGAAATTAAGAAAGCATGTGTCAGTACAGCCAATGTGAACATTTATATAGTGACAGTGGTCTGTCGACTGTGTTTTTGCTAATTTTTAGAACATAACTTTGAAGTGAGAAACAATAGGCCACAGTTTTTTCCGCTGTACGTTCGATCGTTAAGGAAAGGGATGTCAAAGATTTATTATTGAATACGGTCGGAAACTGCGAAATATATCATTGGAATTGCGTAGTGAAAATACTTACAAATAGAGCCCCATTCAATAAATCAATGGCTTGTAGTTTGTAGTAGTAGTATAGTATTTTTATTATTATGCTTTTCCAATGTTGAAAGCAACGTGTCACCAAAAACCACATTGGTATCATTGCATTCCAATAACTATCGACTCATTGTTCATTTAATGACACGAATGACATGATACATGGTAAGTAACGTAAATGAAAATACGGGATTATGGTGAGCTCAAACTAAAAAAAAGTAGGTAAAATGCTCCTTGTTTCCCCCAAATCCGACAATGATAATCCAACCAAACCACTCAGGGAAAGTTTCCAGGCAGAATGTATGAAACCATACATAATAACATATATCAAAAGTGTAGATGTTTGGCAGATATAAAAGTACTAACTGTTATAACTATATGAGCATACGATGCTGTAGTAATAATGTCCCACGGTGACAACGACATTGTGCAATTGTACCGTTTAGATTAATAGCGGCACCAACCCCCTGATGACCGGAATGGACAATGTAGCATAATACCATTTTTCTTTCCTCTTTAACTTTTATGATATAATACGCAATGTACTTGTGCAGCGCACATTCATTTTTGATATCAACTCCTTCTTTATTTGTATTTTTGCTGGAAAGAAGAAGCTACGGTTGAACCATAAAGCAAACCTATTCCGAAAGAGATGTCTTTTGGGACAGGCAATAAAAGGACCATTATGGGAAACCAGAGTGAGGAGAGGAGGGCTTCTGTGTTATACGTGTATGGTTAAAAAACTGTTTTTTATATCGCAGCAATTTCATGAAGTTGTAATAATTCTGGAAAATGCTATGATTTCCTCTATGTTTCGAGAGATAAATGTTTTCGTGGCAAAATGTAGATCCCACTGTTTCCACTTTTGCGATACATGCTTGGTGTATAGACCTTCCTCAAGAATTATTAGTTCAGTATAAGCATGTCTACTTCAAAATTTCAGTAATAGAGATAACTAGTTGTTCGTACTGCTGCGCAAAAACTACTTTAATACCTTCTTGTACAAACCAAATATTCCATAAAATGGTTCTCTCCACGTAACCATTAACCCTGGCATGGAAAACGGGGAACCAAGTGGATGTGAAGGATCTTTCAGTACTGCGTACTTTTAGAACAACGTGACGTGACAAGATCCCACATTAATGTCTTTTCCGACGCAAGTTAGATTTGAGCTAAGCAGAAAAACACATGTTTACCCTAAAAGTCACTATAAGCACACATGTTAATTTCCAACATACATTGCTACTATACATGAAAAACTCATTGATAATGAGAGTCATATATGTTTTCTCAGTTTACATGACTTTTTGAAGTTTTGTTTTCACAGGGATCCACTTAAAACAGCCAAAGAAAACGAGTGTAATTTCTAAAAACCCAAGAAGCTCATAGCTGATGATGATGTAAGATAAAAGAAAACGAGGGAAGATGATATCAGAGGTGGAAGAAAATAGGGGCCTTAGAAAAGGATCATAAGTTGAATCCAGTTTTCTGTCTACAGGCAAAGGATCAACCAGTGGATAATAATACATATAATACAGACTACAAAAAAGGAAGGAAAGTGTGTAAACTAGTTATGCACGCTTGCAAAATAATAATATCATTATACATATTAAAATAAAAGCAGAATCTAAAAAAAACTGATGGAAATCCAGTGAAAAGAGAGGAGACATAATAAAAATTCACATCTCTCGCTCATCTCGCCTTCATTTGATAAATGAACTGGGTAGCAAATGACAAATGACTTCAGCATTGTAGCATGACACCTTCACAAATTTCTCGAGAGAGATTATCCTTCTTTATCCATACCTTCTTGAAAACACTCACTCCCTGCGCTTATCAGTTCCCTGCTCTTTCACTTTTGTTTACTATTATACACAAAAAACTTGCCACTTCAGCGTTTTTTTTCGAGGGCTCATCACAATCATCATCATCATCCAAAACAAGGACAGCAAAGTCACAACAAATGTTAAATTATATTCATCTGGTATTTATCATGCTACTGCTCAGAAAGTAAATCAGTTTCTCCAAGAAAAAATGCTCACCCCTTTGAATAGAAGATGAGTTGAAATGATTTTACTTGATGATACGTTTTATCCAGCTAGACAGTTATATGTACTTGGAAGTGTCAGAGTTATGGTACTGTTTTGACTTGTATTCATTCGTTGTATCAAAACGTTTAGTTTATAGCAGGATTTCTATTACTACGCTTCTTATATAACATGTTCCCAGTCACAAGTGTGCGCAATCATATTTCATTCGGGCATTGATATTAATCTTTCGATGGATGTCCAGTCCTTATTTGTTGCTGAGTTTTTAATTATGTCAGGCATCGTATTAAATGACGATAAAATTCAGAAGTTGGCCACTGCATTGCATTCATCGTACACTGATCTTCTTCTTCTCATGACATCTCCCTACAAGAATGACACAAATTAAAATGATTCATGATGTCGTAACCAATACCTTCAGCTTCAGTACGTGAAATTCGGACACGCTAGCTTGATATAACGACTAATTGTATAAAGTCTATGCTTGTAAGCCAAAGTGTTGCAAATAGTGTACGCTCAGTAAATAATAAGACTAGGTTGTAGGCGAATAAGCCAATTTATTTTGAGCAACACACCATACAAGCATAATAGGTAATTTTATTACATTTTGTAAATCCTTGGTTGCAAAAATATAAGCCAAATGTTGCCCCAGAATTTTTCCCCATTAAAGCCAAGTTTTTATTGCTATTATTGTTACATAAATGCAAAATTAATACTATAGTTCATTTCATATTATATGAAAAACTTTATAAGTGGTTAAGAAAACCGAACAGAAACAGTAAGGAAAACATAAAGTTTGCTTTATTGCATATGTTTTGTCATTTTGCAATGATTATCAGGTGAAGTTTTAGCCAATAAACATTTCAAATTCAGAAAGAATTAGTTATGTATCACCTCACATCAAATCAAAATTGCCATTAGCATGACCAAAACAAGTGTAAAGACCATGAAGCTTTTACTTTGCCAACCAGCATACTTTGGAAAGGCTATATGTATTCGAACTCTGAAAGTAAAAGCTCATAGTTTTTATTGTAAATTGAATTACAATCCGACCAAAGGTTGGGAAACATTTAAGTGAGATCCTTTTTTCATGTACAACCCACACTTCACACTTTACTCCCATCAACACAAACTCTTATCAACCCACAAAGTCATTCATTAACTTAACGGCTGGCACGGAAGGTGTAATTAGTAATTAACCAAGCCAAGCTAGCACCTACCTGAATCATAATCGTAATGAGTGGGTACTGTAAGAATGCAAAGAAACGCATATATATTGATTGCTTAAAAACATGTCAGAATCACAAGTTGTAACAGTTGAGTTTGATTGGAAACATTGATAAAAACCATCTACAGAAATGATTATGGTGATATGACTGTCGTGTTACCCTTGTTATGTATGTATTGTACATGAGCACGTACACGTAAAAATTTCTGGCACATCTGCAAGGCCTTTTAATAACATGAGCAGTGAGCAGCCACATAGGACGTAAATAGTAAAGTATAGTGTTTGGTGCTTACTTTCATCAAGATATGATGTCGATGATGTGAATTTTATTCACATTTTATCAGTGTTTTCCACAGATATATTTCATGTACCTTGTTAAAAATTATCCCAACCGCATGACTACCACCCTGAGAGAACAACACTCTACATGTGCATCCCAAGTCCTTAATGAGAAAATTGTGGCTTTTCCTCTGTGGCCCCTATTATGTTGATTGATAAATGAGCATTTTCCGCACCAGAAAATTACGGTTTATCACATACGACTTATTTTCAAGTGAAAATAATGTGCGATTATTAGGGTCGTTACCGTCAAATCCATCAAAAAAAGGCCACTACATGCGAGTACATATATCTTGGTGTGTTGCAAGTGTTCATATAAAAAAGTTTGTACTTGTAGTGAAGTAGATATAAACTATATATATTTTTCCTGAACATGGGGTTTTCCGATAGAAACAATGTTTAACAAAATGATTTCATAAGCGGTTATCATCAATTTCATGTGTTCTTTTTTATCACAAACACGTAACATATAAGCGTATGTAGCATGCATCCGTCCCAGAGAACATGTATATTTTCACTAGGCATTTCTATTTTATTTGATGTTCATACTCTGCTGACGTTTGACTGGGTGTATTTTACTTTACTGACTACATCTCGTAAAATGATAATGAACGAGAATGTAGCATGTAAGATTCATGTTTAATATTTTTATAACCAGGTCTTCAACTCTTTTTTCTTCTCGCTATTTTACAAAGCCCACCTACATGGCTGCACGAGCTGTTCAAGTGGACTACTAGAACTGAATCATATAATATGGTCATATCTATTGACGATAAAAGTTGCCGAAAGGGGATAATTTCAACGTTCCAAGGTGTTGCTATGAAGGAAGCCTTCTTTGACATGTAAAATGAATGTACGTGCATGTATACCCGGTATGAAAGTCGGCACTAAAGGGATCACTTAAAGTAAAGTGTTGCCACTGCGAGAAACAGCCGAAAATCTAATTGAAACAAGGATTTATGAGCGGCTAATTGATGCCTTTCAACTTGACTTTTTTAAACCCTCACTCTCTCCCTCATCTCCGTTGTCCGATCTGCTCTACTCCTTCCTACTTCCAATGCCTTGGGTTTTACTAGCGGTCCTCACATTTAATCTATTTATTTATTGGTAGGTTTTTGTGCATAACGTTCAGTATTTTGAGCAAAGGTTCCCCCAGCTTTTATAATTTGTATTTTTGTGAAATCTATTTGTTTTACACGAGTTTTGCATGTTTAACTCGTGTTAAAAACACTGAAAACGCAATAATAATAGTGTTACTTATTACAAGAATTACTACTGTGCAACCCATTTTACATTTCTTTCATAATTCATATAAAATACAATAAAAAATGTTGCATTTCCGCTTGCGTAACAAGTAAGACCGTCAGTGGTACCTATATAGAAGTTTGGGGCGAATTGAAACGTAACGGCATTTCTAAGAAGATTACAAGTGGAAAACGAAAAAAGAAAGCTTGCGCTATCAGTTATCAATCGGAACATATCCCCGCCACAATAAATGTGTCTCTATATATCTGTTTCAATTGAATCAATCATTATGACGTAGCAAAATGAGCAACCAATTACCAAGAGCTCCTTAGTACAACCATGAAACGAAACTAAATTTGGTTTCCGATTAAATATTTACTTTCAGTTCAAAGCTCAGCTCATTTAATGTATGTTCGAACGAATACGAATTAATTTTTACTGCTGTGCAAACTCGATATGTAAGCGTAAACCAAGAAATCGGAGGATAAGATCGCTCAATTGGGTTTGATTCCTTGACATATTTTGACAAGATGACGCGTAACGATATTGGAGTGGCGTATTATCAGTATATTTGAATTCGATCAAACCAAGAGGCAGCCCAAATTAGAAGCTTCTTATAACGGATACGGATATATTATGACAAGTATGTATGCGCCCAGGATTAATGGATCTGACTACTCAGTTTGACGTGATCAAACACTTATTCTCGTTTGGAAGATGACACAATTGATGAGAGGAGAAGGGGCAATTATGAATCTCTAGAAATTGCCCCGTATCAATTTAATTTACTTCTGATCTATCACAGTATCTAGATTTGTATCAAAAGGTGCACACAATTCTCACCGTCAACCATTAGTGAAACTTTCACCCGTTACGTCAAGTCAAGTCTCATTAATTTTGAAATAGCCATTCAACATTCAATCATGATGTTGTTTCTACTCATGATATGTAAAAGTAAAGAACCACGACGAATGATTTGACTCCTTGTGAATAAAATAATTCCAATCAAAACATTCTGAATATTTTTAAACAAAATTTTAGCCAAGTAAAAGCAGAAAGGTATTTGCTGTTCATATATTGGAACAAAGAACAGCTTTAGTTTTAGCTTTGATATAATGCTCCAGTTTCAGTATTTCACGTTTTGTCGACTTTTGAGAATGTTACTTACACGGGAGCGCATGTAAAAATTTGAACAAGTGTTAGCTTGTAATTTGACAACTGTTAAATTGGCCGACTAAAGTAAAAAAAATTCTCGACTCCATCCTGATGTTTCCATCTTTCATGATGTTAAGGAAAAGAAAATGTACCTTTATAGAATCAAGATCGATAATTTAGATGCACAGTCAATGAATACGAACAATGTACTATGAAATGATGGCTTCAGAGGGTATATGAATACAATACGTATATAAACGATGCTACATGATGTATATTACATTACATGCAAAAAATACGAACAAAACAAATGTTTAGAAACCAAATGGAATACACAAGGAAGAAAAAAACTGTTCCATATGTAATTTGATCTTTCCTTGGAAAAAGATCCTTTCGATCAGGATGAAGATAATAAATATTTTTTGCTACAGTTTATAGATGAGTTTCTTAGCAGATCATACCTGTTTTACATACCTAGTCAGCGTTTTTAGCCCACAACATAAAATATTCTTCCACGTACCAGATCTCGTATCTTTTCTCATTCCGTCATCATGATCATATCATCATCCATGTTTGATGTTCATAATAAAATCTTCAACTCATTTAATCAGTCCTCGAGAGAAGTATTATATTCAGAAAAAATTGATTATGAGCGTGTGCTACTTAATATGTTAGAGCGGTTGCCTAACCTGGAGCATCATGTATGTAAAACACGCTGAAAAATAATAATACACCGACATCCAATAACTAAATAATATTCTGCATAATTAAAGCAAGGATGAAATACATGGAAAAAATATGCATCAACAAAACAAAAGATTCGTATATGCTAATTCAAATGATGATTAATGATTAAACATGCACGTTACAAAGTCTTGTATCTTGTATATGGTTCAAGTATGTTTCGACTGTTTAAATGCATGCAAGTTAGGAAGTCATGATAATAGAAACTTAAAATCGAAAATACGCTTCAGATTCTGACGTTAGCAGTTTTGAAATTTAATCTGGAAAACGTCTCGAAATCATGATAACTATGATAAGTATTCAGATTTCAACTGCCTTATTACAAAAATAACCTCAACGAACCACGTTAGGGTCCAAACTTCATGCGCATGATAATACGATATCAATTGACTATTATTTCAATGTTGCTCATCATTTTAGTTGCCTCTTCCATTGAAATTGAGTACCTTTATCAATTTACATACGTAAGTAAGTACGTTAACCAACCACATGACATGTAGAATTAACAAGATCACATTCTGAACCCTGATCCAAGGCATCCGTTACAGATAACGTTCGTTCAGTACAAATCGTTTATAGTAATTAACATGATGCGAAAAGCCTTTATTACATACATATTTATGAAATAAAAAGAGAAATCAATAGCTACCCGAAAATTGAATTTGAATATCATTTTTGCATGACAATAAGGAAGACCTACAGGAACATGAATCATTATCATGATATCCTTATCTATTCAGAAAGTCACAGATTTCCCCTGTTGAGAAGATACGTAAAGAATATCTGCATTTCCTGCCTCCTATTGATTTGGATAAGATAACATGCTATAAATCTTTATATTCTGACCTGAAATGTCCATGAGTTCCTGATTATTATTGGGACGCTTTGTAAAATCGCTTATCCCGTTCCATTTCCTTCTCACATTGTACAATATTTTCATCTGTAACGCAACTTTCCGGCTTTTCTGCAGACATTCGCAACGTATCCACATTCAATTCCGGTTGATGAGCAGGATATGAAGTGGTAGGGAATGCTAGAAGAATATTCAAATAACTGCATGAAACCAGAAAATTTGAAGAAACGTTGTTGCTGCACGCTTTTACGTTCAAATCATCATCCCAGGTGCTTTTTGTTTTGATGCGTATATGCTAATTCCTTCATTTTTCATTTCCTGTACAAAATATACTTACTGGCTATGTTGAGTAAGACGTCCCGAGGTTTGTTGCATACCGGTTTTGTGTAGGATCTCATTGATTCGGATATGTAGTGGTGGCCATACTGGAGAAAACCAAGGTAAGATAATATTAATTCATTTATCATCTTAGGAATGGCTGGAGTTGTCAATTGTGCTAATCGTTGTTGATGAAAAATTGTCTGTGTTTGTAAACTAGTTCAAGCGATGACTGACCTGTGATAGTTTTGGACTAGAATATTTTATGAAGTTTCTGTCACGCCGTTCCTCCACCCAGTTGTTGAGGAGTACACGAGGTTCATAGGTTCCAACAAAGGGATTTTCCGGATAACCGTGACGTTCTTTTGGCTCTGTCATTCCCATACGAACCTTCCAAGGTATTTCATCATAAGGATCTCCGTAGGTGCCTGCGACATATCAGGGTTGCTGATTGGTAAGTTTTCAAATGTTTTACTGACGATTAGGTTATCAGTTAAGGTTAGGTATCGTACCTGACCGAACGTGGAAGTGGAAGGGACCTCCTATAAGGGTGACGTTGCTGGCCCTTAGGACGCGAGTTGCGTAGTCTACTGATGTGGCTTCTGGAACAGGCTTTTGAAGCTCAATATTATATTGCTGTTGGACTTCGCCCATGCTCTGCTTTGTGAGCCTATCCCTATCCTTGTTTCGTGAAGATTTCATGTTTACTTTTCAAACCCTTTCTTGGGTTTTGATATCCAAAGAATATATTTAGATTGTTTGACGACGTCACAGTACTGTTAATGATAGCAATCAGTATTGTTTTTGATGGGCATTATAAGAAATATACCTGCGCTGGAAATAGGTAGTTTTCTCAGAAACGACTAATTATAATTTGTGAGATGAGCGTTTAAATGTATTGTAAAAGTATCCAGGGCGAACTGCAAAACCTAGATTTGAAGTAGCTTGCATGTCAGGTTTCTGGCTGGGTGGGAGAAAGCTAGGTTAAGGCCACTAGTCTAGAATTCACTACTAGATTCATCATAATAAAATTAGGCGAATAAAACTTTTAGACGATTTATAGCCATACTTTTTACCATCACTGCATTTTGTTTGTGTGGCAGGTGGGAGAGGAGCTGAATTTCTTGTTGGAGTCAACGAACAGCATGGAGACGCTGAGTGGGTCTATGTCGGCCATCGAAACTTGTGTCTGTGGATGCTGCGACGTATGGAAATGCAACTGTGATTTCTCGCGATTCCTGGACGTGAAGAAGCCCGTTCCTAGTACTTCTGAAACGCTCTCTACTGATCTCCGTATCTCCAGTCTTACGTCATCTCCAGTCAGTCCTATGACGCACAAGATGGTATTGGTATCGGATCTACCCAAAAAGGACAAGGGGAAGACTGGTGATGTTGTTGAAGCGTATGTCACCCACGTGGAAACTCCCAGTGATTTTTATGTGGTCCCAAAGTCCAAGTTTACCACCAGGGGAGGCAGCGCTAATTTCTTCGTCAAAGAGAAGGATGTACACTTACGTTCAAATTCTGTACAGATCGAAATACGAAAATTGCGAAACCTTTCTGCTCCCTCTTGTGACCATTTTGATGTGGAGCTGGATCGTTGTCCGAAACCCGGTGATTTTAGATACATGCAGTACCAAGATATGGTATCCAACTTGAGCTGCTACATGTACTCAGAGTTCAAGGCGTATCAGCAGTTGACCTACTTGATTGGCGAAGTCGTTGTTGCAAACACCATTATTCAAGGAAAGGACGTGTGGATGAGGGGTGTAGTTATAGATGTGTCGGTGCGCGTGGGCATTTGTTGCCGCAATTTTAATCCCAACCAGTTTCATGTTTCCCCCGTTGAAGGAACTAAAACTAGAGATGATCGCACCAAGCGCCTCTGAACCCCTAATGAATGCTGCAGCTGAGCTCTTGTCACTGGCCAGAGCGTTTGCAAACTTGGAGAAGTGTAAAATCATTCGTCTCATGCCGTTTGACTCCATTGTAAGTGCTGATGATAACGAGATGGCGGAAAATCTGAGACTGGACGTAATGGGCATATTTCCAAGATTGGAATATGAATATATGGTCGAGTTTGTGGAGTTTCACTTGTAATTGTTATTTGTATGTATGCAAATTACTGTCAGTAAACAAAACGTATCTAACTAATACAGCAACTAGCAGTATGAATCTATTTTATTAGTTATTGGACATACACTACAAATTCATCAAACATACAGTCAAATCTTAACTAACAACAGTAGATATTCAATCGGAAATGAAAACACGACTAAAGAAATCGTGAATCTATTTGGTTAAGTTGATTAGCCATCAGTCAGTCAGTAGTTCCATCCATCACGTTTCCATTTTTTACCCCACCACAAATTCAATCGAGAAACCACGGAATAGTTCCAGTAGAACTGCACATGTCGTATTCCAAGATCCGAAAGAAAGTTCATGCGCAATATTGCTCACGTAGTTCAGATTTTCATCAATCATGTTAATGTCTACTATGTATGGTTTTCGTTCAAAAACTTGCGGCCATTGTCGCTTATCCTGTTTACCACTACAATAAAATAGAAGACAACTCAATTATTGTTGACCATTTCAAAAAAAATAGAATGCTAGAAATTGGATTAATTAATATTCACCATTCAAGCAGAGTCATCTCAACAAGCACGTCTTTTCCAGGTCCACCAAGCAAATCTTTAAACATTTGGATCGCTCTACAACCCCACATTGAACCAAGCACCGGCATGATACCTCCAACGCTACATTTGTATGCCTACAAAATGAAAGAAAAGTTAAGATCAATATTCTACACTATGGACAATGACAAATGAAATTTAAAATACATACCAGCGGTTGTACAGTAGCGAATTGTTTTGGCAGTCCAGTAACTGAATTCCACGGCACAATATCAGTCCTTCCATAGTCAATTAATTGTATTTCATACAAATGCTCACAGTCCTTTTGCGTAAT
>LJIJ01001465.1:0-43593 GCA_001718145.1 Orchesella cincta
ATCTACGTCCTTGTTTTTCAGTTATATATCATCATATGCTTAAGTTACTGCATGTCATTTGAGTTAACCAACATGTAGGTTTCTCAGTTTTCTCCATTAATGGATGCAAGTAATCGTAGGAAATCCAGATGGAGAAAGTTTAATTTGCTTGAAAACTTAATCCATTAAAGATGTAATAGATTGTGCTAAAATGTGGGACGAAATTTTTCGTTATTCTAAAAATTCATTTGATAGAATCCTGCTATAAACCGCAAAGTACTCAAAGGAAATATTATGTTTTATGGGGGACCTTGTAAAAATTAAGAAGAAAACATTTACCGCTTATCGTCATCGCTAAGATATGTCTTACAATTGAGCACTTTTCACATACCTTTACCGGAAATAATTATTAAAAGCATCAAAACAATATTTTATGCCGTCGAACTGCAAAATTTTTTTAAACCTGCATAGTACTCGGATGCATTTGATCTAATATGCAACTGTTGAGAAGGATAAGGCAATTATCTATTGTAGTTTGTCCTACAATCAGTAACTTGTTAGTCACTGTTGACATTATGCTGATATTTTGAAAGTCACTAAGTCGTGTCGTAACGACATTAAATCCTGATGAAGCTATGCGTGACAAAGGAAGCATGGTTGCATACAAATCAAATGTGAGTAATGACCACTTCAATGGAAATGAGAAAGCATATATTTCTTAATTTTTAACTAAATCAAATCAGACATGTTGACTTACTGGAATTGTAAGGCATCTTCTAAACTGCGTACGAACGAACCAAACTGGACAATAGTTACTGTGTAAATTATTATGACCTCCGGAAATTTGGCCAACACGTTGCACTTATGCGACACAGTTTTGAGTGAAATTGTTGAAGTTTTAACTTAAATGTTGTCTAGCAGCTCAGGGATCCACTCCAGCTCTTTTTAGTAGTTTAGTGTCTTGGTCTTGGTTTCTTGTCTCGGTCAAAAAATATAATTTCTAAGTTCCACGTCGCATGTCCTATCAACCTAACTGCATCCTGAACAATGGTTTGTCGTTTTAATATCTGGAACTGCCTATTTTTCACACATCTTGTGAAGTTGTGATTATCATTTATGTATATATATATTATTAAAACATTGTCAAAATGACACGAATAAATGAATAAATAAACAAAAAACTAACTGAAGACAGTGTAGCTTCTGAATATTTGGAAATAACATGAACGACGAAGGGTTGATAAAGATTTTGCAGTGAATAAAACCCAGTCGAAATTCCTCTTTTAATGTGCCTACATCCTTTTATTTTGCATAATTGAAGATGACGTGGAAATAACATGTTATAGTGAGTCGACTTTGTTACCGTGTCTTGTCGATTTTTGCATTGTGTTTCATTTCGTTTTTTGAGGAATTTATTATTTTTCGTGAAGTAAGGAAAACTTGTTAAAAATTTGAAGCAATTTCAAACGGACACTTACGAATATTAGACCATAATGCATAATTAGTGAACCAGCATGCAGAAATTCTTGTATTACCTAATCCACATAATATGTAGATTATGTTACAAAATAACATTATGTTATTTTAAAGTAGATCGAGAAATAGATCTGGACTAATGGATACTTATTCCAAACGAATAAAGTTAAAAAGTCTAGTAATTTAAATATTGAAATATCATACCCCAAAGGATTCTAACATTGTATATTTTTATAGTGTAAAGCAGTCATACTTCCAGATCACCAATCAGTTTTATGGCAAAATACGCATTTCCCCTTCATTATGTTAGGTTAGGAATTGTACGAAGAACATTGGCTTAAAATTTTTTATTTCCGGATGCGAAAGGAAGATTTTTGTTTGTCAGCGTAAGCTATTTGCAGGCCTGTTCTTAACATCCTACATTTGTTTCTAGTAGGCAAACATGCATAACCACGCCGTAAATAGTAGCTAATGCCTGTTTTAGTTTGTACTTGTGTTGTATATACTACACGAGTTTTAATAAACATGATTGCTATTACTGCTATTAGTTATATACGTAACTCACTGCGGGTGTTTGAAAGAAAAACAAATATTTCAAAAAGATGCATATAAATGGCGAAATTACACTGCTTGTGAGGAGAATTATCGGGAGCATGAGCATTTCATGATTTTTGGCACCTGATATGATATGACGTTTCAAGTAATATAATAATTCTTGTCACAATAATAACAACACCTAAAGCTTGCGGATCTAAAACGAATATATTGATACAATGACAATGACAATGCGACTCATTTGCAATCACAGAAAAATACGTAGTACTGGAGCCATTCTTCCTTTACCTCGCATTCCGTGTTTATTAGTTCATTTTATTTTAATGACAAGGTGAAGACATGCCTGCGTATATCTAACAGACCAACAAATAGTGTTCGCTTTTTCTCAGCTTATGTATTCAAAGGAATCGTTCCTATAAAATACAATGCACCAGTTCCTGGAAATCAAAAAATACGTCGATTGGAGTGGTGATGTTATGCCAGGCCTGTCTAAAAACTCAATAAACTCATAGGTATCTGAATCTGAACTGATTTAGTGTTACAACTTTGCGTTTATCCAGATGTTTCTACAATAACCTGATTTCAAACACACTCATTACCATTTCGTAAAATATTTTAATGCTATGTAAACTCACTCAATATTACAGAAAAGTTGACGGACAATTTGTTGAATTCCCTACAAGTTAAATATTCGATTTCAATAGTAAAAATTGCGTTCTGAGGTACCTTATCTTTGCATTCTAAAATATTTTGGCCTGGAGGAAACTTAATTCCAGAAGACTAACATGGTAATACAAATATGCGTATTTTATCGTTCCATGTACATATTTTCATCCACAAAAGTTGTGTGAAATGGATTTAACTTGAACATATTTTCTTAATAATTTGAAGCAACGAAAGGAAACCCCCGAGAAAGTAGGTCCGGATGGGAAACTTCCGGGTGGAGGTTGGGCAGATAAAAATAATAATGGACAGCTACCTACTACCCCGTGGAAATTTGAAGTGGAACCTTTATTCAGATGCAACGTATGTGGAAGGGGCTTTTACACCAGCCCCCTTTACATTCACCACGTTGGTAATGTACATACTACACCAAGGGCTCTCGTTGAAGCTGCTGAGGCTGCTGCAGCGCAAATGTACACTGCTCAACTCTCTCCCACACCTGGCACATCTGCCGTTGGAACTTCTCCATCGACTCCATCCCCTTCTCTACCCAGTAGTCCACCTGCGGGTGCAGAAGCAGTACCAGTATCTCCATCTTCCTCAAGTGATGACGAAGAATAACATATTCTAATGATTTGTATTCCATTCTCAATTGCTGTTTGATGGTTAAATGCTGAGAAAGTTTGAATAAAAAACAAAATCTAAAATCCTAGAGAGTTTTTTATGAGACACTTTTTGTCACACACACATCTTTGTCTACATCATGTCATGCCAAGAACCGAGACTGATCATATACATTTCTTATTGACTGCAAAAAGCAGGGAGCAGATACGTTTATTACTCCAATGAAAAAAAAATGACCATAATCAGTTATCTCTACACTAATCTTGTCACCACTCACCAAGTAACAGCTTTATCTTACCTTCAATGTAGAACTGAATCAAATCCAGGTAGGCATATAAGCATAAGTAGGCATTCACGCACCACTCACCTATTGACAGCAAAGCTTCAGAAGTAAAAGATCACATTTTATGTATATTATGCCAATCAAGTGCCTCTCAAAAGTTATATTGAAAACCAAATGGCATGCTCTGATTAAATCAGTTATCTATTAAAAACCTATTCACTTGCCCACAGTAGGAGATTGAAAGGCCGCTGGTGAACATAATTTGAAACATCCCATAACTAATCACAATCATCATGGCTAAATCGTTGTACTTGTTGGCCCTAGCTTTTATTGCGTCTAGCGAAGTGGTTTACGGAATAGGTATGTCACAAACTAACGGTGCTTACAACTATAAACTGATAGCACAAGAAACTTGTATTTTTAATGGTTGGATTTTGTAGAGGAATGGACAATTGGAAATTTCACAAAGCAAGATGCAGTCAACCCAGTCATGGGTCCTCGAGACAACACCACCTTCTTCTGCCCAGTCCGTCAAGAAATTGTGAACTGGGAAAAGAAAGACGTATTCAATCCCACAGCCCTTGTCCGTGATGGAAAGATCCACATGTTGTACAGAGCTGAAGACGAAGTAGGAGCCTTTAAAGGCACCTCTCGTATCGGTCTCGCAGTGAGCACCGACGGTTTCACCTTTGAACGCGAAGAAGAACCAATTTTCTATCCTGATAATGATGACGCTAATATTTACGAATGGGAAGGTGGCTGCGAGGACCCCAGAATTGTGGAGCTCAACGGCACCTACTATCTAACCTACACTGGCTATGACGGTGAATTAGCTCGCTTAATGGTTGCCACCTCCTTTGACCTAAGAAACTGGACAAAGCATGGGCTAGTATTTGGTAAAGCTAATAACGGCAGTTATGAAAATATGTGGTCAAAATCCGGAGCAGTTGTTACTACCCTCCAGGACGAGAAGTTTGTTGCAACTCAAATTAACGGGAAATTCTGGATGTACTTTGGGGAAAGCAACATTTATGCAGCGACTTCAGAGGATTTGATCAACTGGACCCCCGTTGTAGATCCAAATGAAGAGAGTGAAGATGAGTACAAACTGCTCCCTATTTTCGGACCAAGAGAAGGAAGATTTGATAGTGATATCGTGGAGCCCGGTCCACAAGCTATTATCAGAGAGGAAGGAATCGTCCTCATTTACAATAGCAGAAACAAGAATCCTAATAGTGGAGGCGATCCTGAGCTTCCCCTAGGAACATATTCTGCTGGTCAAGTTTTGCTCAATGTGACTTCACCCACTCAACTCATTGGGAGAACGGAAAACTACTTTATTACGCCAGACAGAGACTATGAGATTATTGGACAAGTTAACAACGTTGTGTTTGTCGAGGGACTGGTAAACTACAAGAATAAATGGCATTTGTACTATGGTACTGCTGATTCTAAGATTGCTCTGGCGGTCATTGAATAAGTAAATGTTGGTAAAACAGTTGTATAACTTGAATAAAAACATTTATTTTTAAAAATTAATGAAATGCATACATTACTTTACTAAAAACTTTCACCTAAAAATGCACTATTCTTAACTACTAGTCACTTTGATTGGTTTTGGTTCAATCACGTCACTTGATTCTTCAGGAGATGCAGCTCCATTTCCGTTTCCTTCAACATCCATGCTATTATCATTTCCTTCTGCTTCAGCATCTCCCTTCTTCAACTCAGCGGCTTCGGCTTCTTCCCTCTCCTTAAACTTGTTCTTTTCATATTTTGAAACGTCAGCACCACAAAGACGAAGATAGTGAACGCGATCGTTCCTCTGGATGTACGCACGTAGTGAGTTGGTGCCCTTCCAGCCGACCAGTTGGAGTTTACAGAGTGGTCCATCGTCTTCCACCTGGAGATCAATGTCTAAAACGAGACTGCCCCGTTCGATGGGCTCAACTAGTTTCCTGGTCTCCTCGGTAAGGAGTTCAAGCAGAGGTGGCTTGTCTTTGTCGTCGTCATTTAGTAAAACTGCTTTCAAGTCTTCTTTGGGTAGCTGGACTCTACGGTCTTTGATGAATGGAGATAGAGACGGTAGACCCTGCATAACAATGAATAAATAATTATGTAAAATATTCGTCAATTACTTGATTTCATAGAAAAATCCTACTTCTAATCATTGCCTACCTCTTGGGAGAGTCGGAAATCGCATGGGGTCCACTTCTTGTCTACTCTAACTAAGGCCTTCACTCCAACGTTGATTATCTGTACAAATAAAACAAGTTCATGTTAGAGTACTTGCAAATCGCTGATCCGCTGTAATATGTACCTGTAACACAAACATGCATTAAATATTAATATAGCATATTTAGCAGGTTCTCAAGGTTCTGTGTATCTCACATGTCTGCTTCCTACAAAATAGATATTTGCTAGGAAGAAATGAATGTAGATTTGATTTTCCAAAAACTTATTGCGCCTGGCTCATAATTAAAGCTCAAGCGTACTCAAAAGCCTTGGGTATTCAGCGAATGACACTCGTTTTAAGAGTAAATTCGGAAACTTCTACTCTATCCACTTTTTATTATGAATAATATGAATCACATTAGTCAAACATACCTTAACATCTTTTTCATTGCTCCGGACGAAATCTCGAACAGCTTTAGTAGTTATATAAATGTTCTTTATCTTCCCATCCTCCGATCTCCTGAGGAAGTTGGTGCAGTCAAGACTTGTATCCAGTCCGTAAAAATCACTAAAACAAAACAATACATAAATATTCAAATTACAACACCGTTTCACAGGTAGTCATCACAAGCTGGTCAGGAGTTCTTCATGGTTTACTGTTTACAACATGTAGTTATACGTTGTATCTCACATGTCTGCTTCCTACAAAATAGATAGTTTGCTAGGAAGAAATGAATGTAGATTTGATTTTCCAAATACTTATTGCGCTTGGCTTATTATTAAAACTCAAGCGTACTCAAAAGCTTTGGGTAATCGGTAAAAAGTGCAATTTTTTATATGCAAAGTATAAATAAGGAAAAAGAGTTGAAAAAATCAAGTCAAAACTGTACAAAAGCCAACAAACCCATATCGCCACCAACCCATATAACATGTAGTAGGATAGTAGTACCGTATAATATAATAGCATCACTTACCGAAGTTGGGGCCAAATTGGGTTATCCTCACTCATGAAGACATACGGATCCTCTTTGAAACCACCAATACGACGAATTTTCTTTGGAGGTCCACGTGGGTCACGTTTAGCAGCGGGAGGTGGATCTGATAATTATATAAAAACATTTTTACCCTATTACCACATATAAAACTATATAATATTGAATTTTTTATTTTACTTACCCCTTTCGGATTTCACTTCCACCTCCGTATTCTCCCATGGTAAAAGTCTGGTCTTGGTCAACAGTGCAATGAAAAATCCACCCGTATCCTGCTTATGTGGAAGGACTCTGACGCATTTATCTAGATGATACTTGGGCGCTTCCTCAGGTGTTGGGGGGAACATAGTAGGACGGACCGTAGTTTGCCATTTTTCTGGAACGTCTTCGAATTTGCTGTACTGAACCATATCTCTGGTGCATGGAATCCAATGGGACATTCCTTTCGAGTGCTTTAGGTGAGGTAAGTCAATATCCAAAAGCTCTACTGAGCCTTCAGCATCTTTCAGCATTCTGTGGAGAACTCCTTCATCTTCAATTGGGTTGAGGGAGCATGTTGAATATACCAGTTTGCCACCGACTTCTAGCAATTCCAGACCTCTCTTTAAGACTTGATATTGAACCCTACAAGGAAAAATGAATTTTTAGCTTGATTTTTAATTAAGCATTTGAACCAAAACAAGATATAAACTTACTGATGTAAATAAAGTCCGTTGGAAGTTGACCACTTCTTCCAAACATCTACGTTTTTACGTATTGTTCCATCTCCTGAGCACGGCACATCACAAAGGACCCTGTCGAACTTGAACTTTTTCAGTACTCCGTTCTCATCAGTTTTGACCACGTCTGGATAGCGAGAAGCGTCGTGGTTAGTGACAATGAACGCTGGGCTCAGCAACCGTTTTCCTTGATGGACAAGCATGTAGCAGCGTTTATTGTCAAGATCATTGGCAACTACGAATCCATCAGTTTTTATCCCTTCATCTTCACCATGAATCATTTCAATCAGTTGGGCTGTTTTGGAGCCAGGGGCTGCACACAGATCTAATACCTATAAAATTAAAAATTATATCATGATCAGAAAATACACTAACGAGTACCTACACAGCTCAACAATCCAACTTTGACAATTAAGGAAGGTAGCATGTACTGATACTGTATCTCACATGTCTGCTTCCTACAAAATAGATAATTTGCTAGGAAGAAATGAATGTAGATTTTCTTTTCCAAATACTTATTGCGCTAGGCCTATCATGATAGGCCAAGCGTACTCAAAAGCTTTGGTTTCGGTAATAGATACTGGTACGATTTCGATACAAATACTCAAAACACGATGTGAATAACTTACCCTATGGTGAGGTTCTACTTGTAAAGCAAGTGGAGGAATCATACTGACAGCCTCTTGTCTACTGATATTCCCCGTTTCTGTTTCAGAAATCAAAAAGTTGTGAAGACGAAAGTATGCTTCATTTCTCCGAATGTCCTTTCTCGTCAAGTTTATTTGCCATCCTAGATTCTGTGGGTACCTGCGAACATACAGCATTAAAAGCATGAATTAACTATTCAATCAAAATCTATAATGTTTTTGTCTTCTTCTGTTCTCCACATTCATTCGGATGGATATCGATATGACGTACCAAGGTAGTGGAAAAGCTCCAATATCAGCTTCAGGATCACTCTTTCCAGCCAGCACGGCATCTTTTATCAAATGCTTCTGAAGAACATGTAACAGCGCCCGACCTTCTGTGCGGGACCCAGTGATGCGAAAGGTTGTCGGCAAACTTTCTCGGAGGTGCTTCATCATATCCTCCCACTCGTTCTCTGGACATATTTTCTGCAACTATTCATCACATTATCACACTCATTAATTTTTATCCTCAATCTTTGTCACACTTAACTCTAACGTTGATTAATATTAAAACATGTCTCGAATTAGGTTCTCTGTATCTCGCATGTCTGCTTCCTACAAAATAAATAATTTGCTAGGAAGAAATGAATGCAGAATTTACTATCCCAAATACTTATTACACTTGGCTTATCATTAAAGCTCAAGCGTACTCAAAGCATTGGTATTCAGTATACGGCAAAAGACACGTTTGCACGAATACATTGATAATCAACAAACCAGTCAACTACAAATCATTGACTTATCTTATTATTCTTATTCACAAGTGAAAATACCTTATAATACGTTTCAAAGTCCGCATTTTCTTTGACAATTTCTTCATACTGCTTTCTCACGCCTTTCTCATTTGTCTCCGCCTCCACATTCTTCTTCTTTTTCTAATGAAACAAAAATTAAAAGTTGACAAACATTATAGATGATTATCATTATGTACCAATCAAGTCAACTGTAAAAGATCTGATAGCTGATTTTGACTTACCCAACGCTTTGCTGAACTCTTCCCCATGTTCGTTAACAGATAAGGTAGTCAAGAAATGTTCAACACAACAGGTAAAAGTGGTCCAAAATTATATACACAAACCAGCAGTCCAGTAAGTCACAAGGTATAAGATAAGACTAGACGCTTGTACTCTCCACCCTCCCAATTAAAAAATAAATACTATTCAAAATCTAAACCCTAACCAACTTTAACTCAGCAAGATAAGGAAGAATGAGCTTCAGTGAGAGGTTATCAGTGACAAACGCGCAGATATTTTGACAACAAACCAGAAATCAGTCGGCATTATCGGTGATAAACGAAAGCACTTTTTCTCACAGAAACCCCGTGCATGCTTTTTAATGCACATGAAAATTTGTGTCGCGCCTCCTGTCTCAAAACGAGCTGGGTTGAGCATTGAGTTCTGACTTACTTTGTTTCTCCACCGACAGCCAATCAACGAGCAGCATTTTTAACAATTTTCTCACCCAGCATATTTTTGCCTTTCGCCAAACACAAGCGCTTAGAATCTGGGCAGCTTTCAATTTAAAGAGAAGAACACGGAAAAAACTATACGCAGCAAACTTCAGCAACAAAAATGCAAGTTTGCATCATTTTCCCAACAAAAATGTTTTTGTTAGTTTATCGGAAAAATTGCAAAACGAATTACTTTTTTGTTTTTACAGGGTAGATAAAAATGCTGATAAAGATGATGGAATGTTACTTGTCCTGGGAAATTTGATGCTTGACATGACCACCCGGGTGGAGGATGACTACTTGAAATCTTACGACCTATTTCCGGACACCATTCAAACTGCGGAGCCGAAGCATATGAGGATTTATGAGGAGATTTGTAACAGAACTGAGGAGGCTGTCACGTTTTCTCCTGGAGGTTCAGCTTTGAATACTATTAGAATGGTGCAGGTGAGGTATTAAGATAATTTTGTGAATTTTTGGGGTTATATGAGATTATAAAGAATATCATCTCGTTCTAATTGGTTTTCTAGTGTATTCTTGGTTATCCAAAAAATGCAATTACGTTACTGGGTGCGGTGGGTGCCGATGACAGAGGAGATAATCTTGTGGAGCTATTGGAAAAGGAGGGGATAAATGCAAAAATGATTCAGAAAGTGGATGGGTGGCCTACTGCTAAATGCGCCTGTTTGCTGACTGACAGAGGAACTAAGAGAACAATGGTAACAGATCTTGGTGCAGCGACCCAATTTTCATATGAGGAATTCATGAAAAATTCAGATGGGTTTAAGCTAATGATGGGAAAAGTAAAATTTGTTTACGTCACTGTGAGTTTAATATAATTTAATATGACATGAAAATGTGCAAATTACTCGTTTAACCAAGGTTGATTCTTGTCTTTTTATATTAGGGTTACTTCTTGAAAGTCAGCCCACAAACGGTGATGGAGGTTGTCAAATCCGCTTCGAATCTAGGAATCCCCATTATTTTGAACCTCAACGCAGTTTGGGTAACAACTTTGTTTGCTAAAGAGCTGGCGGAGTTGCTTCCCTATGTGGACGTCCTATTTGGAAATGAGTCTGTATGTAAATAAGAAATAAATTATTGGAGTCTTTTTTAACATTTCTAAAATATTAATACTGTTTTATAATTCAAAGGAAGTTCTGTCATTTGCTCAAAAATTGGAAATTAATGAGAGTATAACAAGTGAAGCCAGTAGTACTATGGACGGACATAATCTTTATCTATATAATGTTGCAATTTATATTTCATCCCAACTAAAATCGAACGGGAACAAGGAAGGACTAGTTGTAATTACGAGAGGAGAAAATCCAATAATTTGTGCAAGATCAAGTAGTTCGAGTACGTAAATAGTTTTTTAAGATGTTCTTGTTTATGACATAATTTGAATATGAGTATCAAGTGCATCAACCTATCAAGGTAATTTTGCGTTGTATTAACATTAACAGGAAAAGTACAAGAGTATCCTATCAACATCCCAAAGGACTGCATTGTAGATACAACAGGTGGAGGGGATGGATTTGTCGGAGGTTTGAACAATATAAAATTAACATAATATTTACCACAGACTATTTGTATTTTCTTCAGTAAATATGCAAAATTGGAATAACTTATTTTTTCTAGGGTTTCTTGCAGCCTACACAAAAAACATGCCTATAGACAATTGCATCGCTTCTGGAATATGGGCTGCAGGACAAGTGCTCAAAAACTATGGATTTAGCCTACCAACCCATGTCCCTCAACAGTTTTCGTAACATTTTGTTAACTGTGACTTTTAGGTATACTTAATTTGCAATCGTAAAATCTAAATGTTGTAAGTTGGAAAAAATAAAAATGAAATAACGATCAACACTAAACTCACTCATTTTTGGGATTTTCAATGCTTTTCGTTTGCTTTTAATTTTGCACAAAAGTTACAGTTCATAATATTATTTTTATAATCATTGGGAAAAATCAAATCAAGTAATCCAGTCCTTTCAGTCAGTTATCCTGTTCAGTGCTGTATATATCTACTACTCATCAGCCACGGGGTTGGAAGGCACATTCGGAAGGAGAAGACGGGAGACATCATCCGTGTTCCTCAGGGTGACCCCACTAGCCGCAGCGGGAGCTTCCGTCTCTTTCATGACTTCTGAGTCCTTTCCACCAACTAATCCAAGTTCTTTCCAAACCGCATTGTTGGCGACAATCTGGCTTTTCCTGGCAACAATCTCCAGCTCACTCTCAGCCCCCGCGTTGAAATTGGCGGTGATACTTGATATATCAGCGGAAGCGGCGTCCTCCTTTGACGGCTCGGATGAGATTGAGGAGGCTTCTGTTCCCGTTGCACTTGTCTCTTGGCCCACATCCACGGTTTTAGCTTGTACTTTAACCCCCTCCGTTTGCTCCAGGACAGCTACTCCACCTGAGACCATTTCTGCGATAATTGCTTCTGGAATGCGAGCATCTGGATCTTGGGGCACTTCCACCTTTTCAGGGACGATTAAAACGACTTCCTCCTCCTCGTTTGCTGGTTCCGCTTTGACTTCAACATCCCCCTCCACTCCTGTCAACGCGACCAACTCCTCCAGCTCCTTGTCAACGGCCATCATCTCATCCATCAGGTTCTTATCTGCTCCACCGCTGGTTAGTAATAACACCCGGTCAATCTCCGCCTCCGCCTTGGCGCTCTCTTCACTCTCTTCCAATATCTTCTCCACATTTTCCAGCTCCATGAACTTCCTTATCATCTTCAGTGCCTCGTCTCCCCTCTCAACCCCCTGGGCGGCTTGAGCCTCATCAATCTTCTGGCCGAGGGTGATGTCGTTTGCTTCACATTGGCGGAGAACAGACTCCAGTTGCCGCTCTGACTCATCCAGGAGGTATTGCTGGAACCTTTTCTTTCTGAGGAGGAGCTTGGCAGAATCCTTCCGGTTGGTCTGAATGAGCTGCTTGATAAGATAAGTTTCCAACTCGGATCGGGATTCCAACTCTGTTTTATATCTGCGTACTTCATCTCGTTGGTTTTTAAGGGTGAGGACGGCAGTTTCGGCAGTCATTTGAGGAACTCCTTCCGGGTTTACTGATCCCCGACGTCCACGACGGGAGGTGAGGCGGTTGCCGGCTTTGGACATATTTTTACCCATTTTGAAGGTGGAATTGAGGTGGAAATGTTAATGGAGGGTAAACTTGGTGGATTATATGGACTTTGAATAAGACAAAATAATTTTTCATCAAAATAGGACAGCTCCATCAAGGCTTTCATCTTATGCTATTTTTTTCGTTAAATTTCCAAGCAGCAACGAAGGGGAAGCCTGGGTAACCAAAAGTCAAGTCAGACTTGGATGAACCCATTCGGACTCCAGCAACGGCAACAGCACACACCACCTCAATTTATGAGTTTAGCTGCAAATTACCAGCATCATTCAACCAACCTGAAGTGATTACTAATCATTACACAGATTACATAAATAAAGATGACTTTTAATTCCAACAAGAAAAAGTTCGCTTTTATTTGATACTTTCAACACATTCATCCATTGTTTACTACACCACCTCGCTTTTAAATTATTTTTTTTTACTAAAGATTCATTTCTTATGCCTTATAATATACTACACGCTTGACTAATAACTTGCTTCTGCTTATCTGCAAAAGCCACACACCCGATGTCTGTTAGAACATCCGCAGTTACAACTGCAATCTTATTTTCCCTCAGTTTCTTCCTCAGCGCTTGGTTCTTTGGAAGTCTGCTAATGCCCACAGCAATCCCATTTATGGTTGTTCTCAACCCTTTGGGTTTCCCATTTGGACCGTTGTCCCTGTTCCCCTTCTTCATTTTAACATTTATGAGAAAACTCTCGCGATCTTGTTCCCCATCGACTCCATCCCCATTTTCATTAGCGGAAGCTGTGATATCCTCACTAGACTGGGAGTTTGTTGGAGTGGCTGGAACAATCATGATGATATCCTCCTCAGAGGTTTTTCCTGATGGATCCGTTACCGAAATATTTTTGGGAGCTTGGACCTTGACAATATTCACGGTGTCGGAGGGTTTATTCATAACTTCAGCTAGTTTTTTGGGAAGGTCAACCAGAGTGACTTGGCGGACGAGTGTGACTTTCTTTGAAGAAGTGGAAGCCTGATCTTTATTATCTCCATTTTTGACTTCCGGTTTTTGTTCAATTGATGACGTGGTAGATGAGTTGGATGTCTTTCTTGTGGCGTTAGAGCGACCACGCTCACTAGCAGCTGGGGATGGGGAACGAGAACGGATTGCGAGAGAAAGTCGTCGAGCTTGACGGTACAGGTCTTTCCCTGGCGCGTTTAACTCCATTTTGTTGCCAGCTGCGTCTTGTTCCACTGACAAGGTTTTTTGGGGTTTGAGAGTTTTACGGGATTCTGAAGCATCGGTGGGCGGCTCAGGTGATGGTGGCTGAGGTTCACTGGTAATTGCTGGTGTTTTTATGAGAGGTGGAGCAACTTTTGGTTGTGGTGCAGGTGTTGCTGCTTTCGAGGTGGATGGCTGTGATTCTACTTTTGGAGGTGGTGTCACTTTAGGTTGTTCGGAAGCAGATTCTTTCTGAGGTGGAAGCGGTGTGGTAGCTCGAGAAGCATCTGAAATTAAGACATGCCTGTACGGAATGAAAAATGTATGCTCAAAATACCCATCTAATATGAGGTGCTTGACCTGTAAAGTTTTACCTCTTGATTTTGTTTCAGTAGCTTCTGTAGTGGAAATCACGCTACTCTTGCGGGATCCCTTGTCAGAAGACTTGGAATAGCGACGACTTTGTTGGGCTGAAGGATCCGACCAGTCGAATGAGCCGGCTTGGACTTTAGTAAGAGGAACTCTAGCCTCTCTTCCGTGAAGCCAGAAGGTGCTCATCTCCCCTTTTCCCTTAACATTGACTGTACCTCGGAGCTCGACCTTGTAGGTGGGTGCGAGTTGGGCTTTGCAAAATTCTGAGATCTGGATCTTTGAGGCTTCCGAGGTTGACTCCATTCTGGAAGCTAGAAAAGAAAAGTTTTTCAAGTAGCCCCAAATGTTGGAATTTTATATATCTACAAAACCTTTTAAGAAAATTACCAGTGTTGACTGTGTCCCCAAATAAGCAATACCGGGGCATTTTGACACCCACAACTCCAGCTACGACCATGCCAGAATGACATCCAACTCGGAGCTTTAAATGCTCTCCCTCTTCAAAAGCAATGAAACGTATTTAATTTTAAAAACTTTTTAGTATAAAAATTTATCAGTTTTCATTTCACCTCTTGAAGGATCCTTAATAGCTTGGGATGCATCAATCATGTCCATAGCCATGTCAGCAATTCGCTCAGCGTGATTTGGCTCTTGTGTTGGAGCCCCTGATAAAATTAAAATCAGCATAAAATATATATCACTATATCTTTACATTACTATTTTAGCTTAAAATGAATGAGTACCGCAAACGACCATGTAGCTGTCCCCAATAGTTTCCACCTTGTACACCCCATTTCTTTCAGTAAGTTGATCAAACAAGCTATACATGTGGTTGAGCATGGCCACCACTTGCATTGGAGTGATTCGGCTGCAGATATCGGTAAAAGTGACAACATCAGAAAAGAGAATTGTCGTTTTCTCAAAAACCTCACAAGTTGCAACAGCCGACTCTCCTTTCCTCAACCGATCAGCGACTTGTTTGGGAATCATCTGATAAAGGAGCTCATCAGTTCGCTTCATTTCATCATCCAACTTTTTCATGCTTTCCTCAAGCTTCTTTGACTTGTGCTGTTCCTGATCCAAAGCTAGCTTTAGCTCAACGGATTGTTGTGTTCCAGCCAGAACCAAATCTCTATAATGTCAATTGACATGATTTTTACATATTTACAACTTACTAGGTTAAAATTTTCATGCAAATAACCTGCTACAATCATGCAAAGAAAGGTCATTGATAAAGATCCCAGCTGCCACCAAACTAAAATAAAATAAATTTTAACTTATTCCTTCATCTATAGACCATCTTTTCTATTGAATATGTTTGGTTATTTTAGTTATTTTTAAACCTCGGAAGATCAGGGAGATTGGGGTTTGCCAGAAATAGCATCATGTTCCATTCTTCCATGAACAACATTTGACCTTGAAATACAACCATGCACATATATTTCATCGACGTTTTATTTTTTAAAGTAAAAATAAGTTTTAAACCTCGCAGCCTAAGATGAACTCCTTCAACGGTCTCATCTTCCAAAATATCATCCAAATTCTCTTCCTTTATAGGTGACGTAGTCACAAGCTCAAAAATGTTATTCCTTCGTTCCATAATCTACCCAATCACAAACATATTAACCTACTACGCTGTTACTTTAATGGAATGGAATCATAGAATTCATTTTAGTCACATAGATTATATCATGTACTTAATATATAAACTCAATTATCCCATATATTTATTAACCGTATTGAACGAGAAAGCGATAAGGGGTCTAAGAATTTCAAAAGCTTCCCCCATTGTCTGCCCCACGAGCTCCTTCAGTATTGTCAGCAGAGCGTGTCCCGTGTAAGTGATCACCATTTCGGTACTATTCCACCAAACAACATTCCAAAAATCGATACATCTTCGTCAAATCATAATAATTCCATTGCACAACTCAACATTTACCTGAAAACAATGCAAAAAGGAAAAAGCTCAAAGATGATGGAAGCTCTTATAGGCAACTGACTCTCTTTCCGCATAACCGATGTTAAGGACTCATGCTGAAAAGGAAAACAGAAGAGTTCCATTAGGCAACATTAGATGATGGATGGTTGATAGATTATTGATGCACATACTTCGACAAAAGCTTGATTATCAAAAGTAAGCTGGAAAATGTTGTGCATCGTCTCTCCATCCAATTCCTCTGAGATCAGCTCAATTTCTATATCTTGATCATAAAAATGTTTCGCAACCTGAGCAAAAAAATAAGAATTCTCTTTTAACTCTGAAAATAAAAGTTTTATGCAGCTGTGATTTTTTCTCATACGAACTTGTTTGATTTGTCCCATAGTATACCAAACAAATCCTCGTCTTTTGCTGCGATAATGCAGCCGGAGTCCATTAGCTGTTTCGCTGTCACAGTAGAAGGACGGAGCTCGCATTTTGGTATATGAAAACTTCAAATATTCATGCAAGTTGTCGAGTCCTTGAGTGAATATTCATTAAAAAAAGTTGTATTAAACTTGAACTGCAGAGACAAGAGCAATAACATGATAATTTTGCATATTATTCAAAACAAGAAAAGAAATAAATTGTTTATTATTTTTGGACGTTGGACCTGTGCTATTTGGTGCTATGCTAAAAAATGGAATGCATAGAGTTGTTTTGCCATAAATATGCTATATCTATTACTCACTTGCTTACATGTATTATCAATTATATAAATAAAGTGAGTTTTTTTCATGCACAATACTATTTGGCAAGCAAGCATCTTCTGGTTTGGTATAGCCGGTATTATGATGATTATAAGGGGTGCTTTGCTCTTTGTTAAGTTAGTTTGGAATGAATTGGGGAACTTTGTGTTGGATTGGTCAGGGACAAGGACAACCTTTCAGGTAGCAAATCCAGTCGTGAATTTTGTTTAGCATGTGAGCCAAGCTGGAGCAACTTTTTTATATGCAGAGCTAATCCACGCGTTATCATCTGCACTCTATTTTCGTTTACCCTTTCGCAACCTTGTCGTTTTGAAAGGTATATTAGTGCCACACGTAATTAGGTAGTTATCGTTAGTCATCCAGTTTTAGGTAAATTCCATTTTATATTGCGCATGAATTATTGATGCTGAATGCTACATAAAATTTTGTATTAGTCATATTGAATATCTTTTTAATTATGTATGACATGACCTGTACGGAAAATTGATGTGAACTGAATTTTGAGCAAAAAAATCCAAAAAAGGGTTTGGCCTGGCGTATAAAATCATATCACCATAAATTTTAGGAGAATTTATTCACCTGAATTACAGCTTGCTTACCATTAAGGAAATCTCTGAGATGTCTTCCAAGGACGCACATCATTTGGTCGTAGCCATAATGCCCCACGTACTCCACAAAGTAGACTCCCATCGCTTCGAAAAATGACTTTTCGTCAACTCCAAGAATCTAAATGTTTGTATTATGCATAAACAGTTCCATTATAGAGAAATCTTTTCAACTAAATTTTTCATGTCCATCAATATTAATATTTGATATTCAATCTCAATTCCTGGGTTTTACCTGACAGGCACTCCGGGCCAACCTCGTAAGCAAAGTTTCTGCATAAACATGATGGATGCTGAAACTAGGAGCATCAACGCCAGCGTGTTTCCTGACCGAATCCCACTTTCCTTCCCCCCATTGGACACGTATAAACGAGGCCAAGTTTTCGATCAGTAAGCCATACATCCTTGGGCTTTATTATTTATTTATGCGAATTCTTCCCAACAAATATTTTCTTTTTAAGATGATTTCTTTCACTTTTATATAAAAAAATACTTTTCTGCTAGTTTTTTTCCCAAGAAACTAGTCAGGAAGTGAACTGAACTAAAGGAGGAACCGCAGGGAACTGGAAATTCTTTCAAGTTCAGAAAGGATAGTCAATTATTGTAATGGTGAAAAAGATGGCGAAATATGTATTGCCCAACAAACGAACGAGAATGAACCCGGGATTAATTTTGTAAATGCAACCTAGGTTCAGGAACCGGAATAACATCACAACAAAAAAGCGAAAGCGTTTACATCAATATAATTTATTGCTTTATTTCATTAAAATACCTCTGCTTTGTAGTTCAATCACATTATTACAAGCTACCCTTTGGCTAAAAGTCATTGTGCAACACTTACACGCTAATACATACAAATTATTACGACTTATATTTTTACCCAACCATAGGTAGCAGTTTGCCATAAGCTACGTGTAAAAGTGTATGTAAGTTTCACACACTAACAAAATGTTCTGGACTGGCTATGTTCACATTACCCCATAAAATATGTACCATACTTGCCTGCTACATCATATCATTTGTCATCCATAAATGTCACAAGGGGGTCACGGAAAGCTAAACGATTGTCATGCAATGTTCGTGACTACTTTCTTTCTACTTATTGACTGCGTATACATCGAACATTAGCATGTTCCTAATATAGTTTTCTCAGGTGTGTATATATTTCTGCCTCTTTTCGTTATAAATTAAAAATATTTCTGTTTCGATTTTATGCATTGATTTGGATTTGAATTGTTATTGCTACAAGGTTCTGCTTATTATACTCTTTCATTTAGATTCAGACTCGTTTCGCTAATAAAACCACTGCCACCTCGACTCAAAAGTAGTACCAGTGCAGTTGTGACGATAGCAAAATAACTACTATGCAAATGACTCCCAATGGACGGAGCAGTGCTTGCATTCCTGATTTCATTTGATGGACTCTCCTCCTCAATCAGCCCAGATGAGCCGGGAAAGCCAGAACGACTTGCAAAGAGAGTGTTGTCATCCATCTCTTCAATCGGGTTTTCATCATGTTGATAAATGTCTGGGAGCAGGTAGACGAAAGTGAAAAAATACATAAAACGTAAGCATCAAAATCAAAACTGTCATCACATCTCGCTTAAGCAATCCATAGCATACACATTATTATAATTAATTAATGACGCTTATGAACATGGTTTTACCAAGAAGAATTCGTGTTTTTATGAAAATGGACTTTGGCACTGAATTGCCATAATAAAATATAATGTATACTATGTACCTTTTGCATCAGCCTCTAGTTTCAGCTCCTCAAGCTTCTGTTTGACAGCCGTGAACGTGGTGCTAGGTACCTCCAATATCTGCGTAGGAACACAGTAATAAATTCCAAATGAATGGCCTTTGCAGTTGATCATAACCATAAATTTTGCATCCGCAAAAATCAACGACGCTGATTGCGCTTACGTACATGCTCAAACCAAGCCAGTGGCACGATTCTCTCTGTCATATTTTCAAAGTACGTCACTAAAGGAATTGGACGGGTTCGAAGGTTCAGCTGAAATCTGCGTACAGCATACAACGGGGTTCCAGTGATCTACCCAAAAATTATATGGTGTTAATTAGCATGTATGTGTGTAGATATGAAAATCATGACGGTGAACAAAAAAAATTTTTTTGGGGGTTGCTTACGGGTTCAATCATAATTTCACTTTCGTGTAATGACTTGTTTGGGCTGATACCCCGCAAATTTTTTAAGTGTCTAGGATTTGCGTGAAGGAAATGAGGAAAACTGCCCAAGAGTGGTGCTCCTATGAACAAGGATGTTATGTAATTAACATAAAAACAAAAACTTTTTATAAACATTGTACTCATGAAATATTCATGCTGTTTAACAATCATCCCTGCATAGTTCACGTTTTCAATATTTTTTTTCCTTCCCAAAAACATTGGCAAAGATCAAAACGAGTTTTTGCAGCAAAATTATTATAGTTTTTTCTGACACAAATGGTAATAGTAATAATAATCGTGTAATTCGTACCTTTGGAACATCCAGCATAGTCCATCAAGCCAGCATCTAGACACGTTGGATCCGACGTGTTATGATAATTGAGGCAGTAGCATGCCGTTTCATCGTTCTGCAAATTATTTGAAAATTGCTCCAAAGGGAATTTGAAAACGAATACGGGTATTCCCCGAAACACGTCTTCTTGTACATATCGGAGTTGGAGGGAACGACAGTTTTCCGGGAGAAAAATGTTAAACACTGTGTCTTTCGTGATGCGTTTGGGAAACGTGAAAAAATCTAGGGAATCAGCTAAACTGTCACAATGAGATGATGGCGGCCAAAAGCCGAGGCTTGGGTAGCCTTGATATGTGAGAATTTTTCCGAATGGAGTTTCTTTGGTAGATTTAACAGAGTAGGTGGCTGTAATCGTTCCATTTTTCTGAAAAAATATGTACATACTTAAACTCATGGCACGTGATGATGAGCAGTCAGAATTTGGACAAGTTTGTTTAACAACTTGTCCAATCACACCCCACTCCACTCCTTGCCAATTTTTCTTGTGTAAAATTGACAAAGAACGCCAGTTTACATGCGTCGTTCATGAATATTTATGTTTACGTACATTTTTGAAAAATGCAAATTTTCCACCCGCCAGCTCTGGATATCTTTCTTCGGTTTGGCCTTGGGTGATGTCGTCAAGAATTGTAGTGTAGATGGACACGTTATATCCATAGAAAAGAGATTCTCCAAAGTTTATATCTGGACGAATTATAGTTTCCCCAGATTCTAAAATTTCGTCCATTAAAATGTCGTTGAAGGCTTTGGGTAAACCTGCGCTTGCTAACCCTTCTCCCATTGTCTGAAATTCATGTATTTTTATTACATTCGTACTAAATAAATCAGTTATTGTTATTACGTGCTGTCAGAGAAAAACTTACAATAAGAGGTGCATTTAATGCCGTAAACTCTGTGTTTTCACTTAATCCTTTTTTAGTCAACTCTGGAAGGAAATGCATGCTCCAGTCAATGTCATACTGGAGCGTATTGTCGTCCAATCGAAGCATATTCTTTTTTATGCGTTTCTCCCTTAAATTAGCAATAATCATTTATTGTTCCTGTCTCACTCTAAAACGCTCTAACTTTAATGCCATCAATTTTTGATTTACCTACCTATATGTAAAGGGTCCCAATTCCTCCATTTCGGGAATACTTCCATTTCGAAACTCTTCGGGGTTAGTTAAGCTAAAAATATAGTATCTGACTAACGTCGACTCGAGTACATTTCCCAGCCTTTCCGGTCTCCATTCATCTTCCTGTTTCTAGCACCACACCAAACAAATCAATAACTAAATTCAGAAGCGTTTGCATAAACAAAAAAAATATTTTCATACTTCTTTCAAAGCTCCACCAGCATAAGAAACTAAAAATACTGCTAAAATAACCCACTTCCACTGAAACTTTTCCATTATCACTTCAAACTCTCTGAAACCACTCAACTCAAACTCGGTATGAAATGCAGAATGCAAAAATCTAAACCGTTGTTTCTTTCCTTCTCAGCTCACGCTTTCGTCGATGGTGAAAATGATGAACCTCAAGCAACTTTTTTCTTTGTGCAGCTCACCTTTTCATCATCATCCCGAGCTAACCCAACATGAAAACTCACTTTTGCAACTGCTAAAGAGCAACTGGCTAGGTCCAAACAGAGAATGTGAGGTGTTTGATAGACACATTGTCCAATATTTTTTTTTAAATAAAATGTTTTTATCTCTATCTTCATTTTTCCTTAATAAATACCCAACTCAGGTATTCCTTATTGCCTATATCATATCACAATTATGGTAATCAATAGGAATGTATACCGAAACAAAGTGGTAGTGAGTTTTAAGCTTGGGATATGAGGTCGTTCCTATTCCTATATGCAACTGGACAATCTTTCAAAAAAGAGCAACTGGACTGACTCAGCTAAAAACTGACGTAAAAAACCTGTTTGGTAACAAGTTAAAGGATAGGATGGGCCATCATCATCAGTTTATAGCAACCGCAACCTTTTTTTCTACCTGAGCTCAGGTGGATGAAGCTATACTTAAAAAACAATTTTATAAGAGGACATATGGCTTTTGCATGTACATCTGCATCTTGCATGCAGTTAACGAATGTGTTAATTCAGTCACGAATGATTGGCTCTTTCTTTCTTCAGAAAAACATTTTACTCATCTTGCTTCCAATGCAACTGACTTACTTGACCGAAAGATCATACATTTTAGGGGTTGATGGTGAGATCAAGATAAAAATGTTGGTAGCACAATGCTCGTGTAAGACCCGTTGCATGCAACAACCATGCATGTTTTGTACACGAACACACAAGGAAAATTAAGTGTCTCAACCAATTATTTTGACTGATGAGGGGATTCGGATGGAGAGATCAGTTTGATGTTGGGATAGCGTTCTAGATAATATTATTGTTTTGGGCTTACACATAATGTATGTATATCCATTTTTTCATATAAACAAAAGATTATAACAAAAACAAAGAAAAGCAATCAGTTGCTATACTTATTGAAAACCTTTTGATCTGAACTGCTGTTGATTTAGCCAGTGTTTATCTGGATATCGTGTCACCTAATTATAATATTCTGGAAGAACGAAATAAAGATGGAATAGTGGGCCGAAGAAGGTGAACCAACACACAATACAATGCAACTAAAGGTGTCCTAAAACCTGAATTACTTTAGTGTTTTTACAATAGCAAATATAAACCTTAGCGGCGTGCTGGTGGGCAAATTAGTAGCCAGCACAGGGTACTGCATCATCCGGCTCAATCATTTGCGAATAAATAGGTAGCCCTGTTTACATCTTTTCTTATTTATAGCCCTAAGCGTTGTAATCATTTCATTTCAACCAAATTTTATGACGTGATAACATATAGCCAACAATTTTTCCTCTTCTTGTTAAATGGGTTGGTTGTCCATGTCTTCTAGGACCTAAATTTAAAGCTTTTGCCATAAATCTAGTAATTTCTGACCATATCTAGATCCAGGTATCATGTTTTCATAAGCCAGTGGCATATAATTAGTATAGTCTACAAGTATCTCAATTGTACAGTAGCATTGAAACTCCCCGTTTAAGATTCTGTGGGGGCATTTTTGGATTTAATGCAAACTTTATTCATAAATTTCCTGTTAGGTACGTTGCCGTTAATTATTAACAGCAATTTCAACTGTAGCAACATTGCTATTGTACAACTGTTGTAACATTGTAACATTAAAGACAATTTTTGTACTTTGTTCTATAGACCATCTTGATCCTATAAAAAAGAATGTTGTTTGCTTGAAAACTAGAAAATTTCACCAACAAATTTTTTTATAATCTAAATGGATGTTACCTCTCAACTTGTTTTTATCCAGTTGCAGCTTAGCTTAATCAATAACTTCTTTTTTAGCGTCATCGCTTGCAGCCAATCCAATAGAATCAAATAGTGTAATACATAAACCCCTCGAAGGATATATCGCTGCTGCTATAAGCTGCTGGTACTTGTGATTACTGGAATATCAAAACCAACGAAGCAACACCAAAAATATTCATTTAGACGACGAAGTAAAATCGTTACAAATTTTAGAAGTTTAGATTATTTTAGAACCGTTTTCAGTCAAATTTTCTCTCACAAAGCAGCTTTCACTCTGATGCTTTATAGCGTTTGCAATGTAAGTTGATGGATTGTATATAAGATTGGCAAACAAAAACGTTGTAGCCGTGATAAATAGTGTTTTGAATTTTTTATACTACTATAATAATAAATATAACGTTAAAAAGCCTCAGAGATATTTCGTATGAACACGAAAATGCACGCAAGCGTTATAAAACCTATTCTGAAAGAGGCGGACTCGGCGGCGGATATTCATTATCATCATTGCTAATAAGTATTTTTTGAGGATGTTAATTTATTTTTGCATATCTACTATAAGCACTTTCGCAAGGTGTATCAGAAACTATCGATTTCGGACGTTTATCCTATCTGTATAACTGATTTCGTCACTGCTTCACCAACCCGTTTGGTCTGAAGGTTTTAATCGAAATTTCAATTAATGAAGCAATGGCGGGGTGTTATATATAAGTATATAAGCTGTGCTCGACTGTAGTTTATAGAGAGAGGTGGTTAGGAACTTTTGTCAGCATCAGTAATCTATTATACTTCAAACTGTTTGATTGATTAGTGCATTAAAACAAAATAGATACATATATTCAAATCTTTCAAATTTGAAGACTCTCTTGAAAATGCCTACTATTATATATAGTATTTTAAATTACTGTATTTTAGTATGACTTGGGCACCATCGCTTGTATAGCTGAATTTTGTTTTCATATAACATGTCTTTAAAGTGAGTCAGTTAATATTTCCAAGTCATATCCTTTCTCTATATTATTAGGATCTTTCTGTGTACAACTTATCAAAAGAAAGCTTCAGTTCATTAGTACTGGAGTACTTATAAATTATAATTGCAATTGACGAAAAGGTAAAATGCGGATGGTTCTTTTCTATAACAATATGTAGTTGGAAAACTCATTTAGATATTCAATGAAATATAAATATTAGGCCCAGTAAGTCAGTAGTTTCCGGAAACTGTTTGTGGAGAAGAAAGAAACCAAAATGGATCGAGAAAAAGACTCAAATAAACAAATCCTCACAGTCCATGATCCAGGCTGGTGTACTAACAAATGGTGTTGGTGGAGTCCGAAGCAGAATTCCATTTGTGTGTCATTTTGCAGTGAATCCTCCATCCATGGGTTACAGTACATGGGGCAAAGGAAACGACACATGACCGAACGGTCTGAGCCATCTTTCATTAAGACAACTAATTAAACCCAACCCCTGAAGCGATTTTCTAACAAACCATTTTCAAACCTTATTTGCAGAATATTCTGGTTCGTAGCATTTTTGTTTAGCATTGCAGCAGCCATTTACCTCATTTATGCGGCATGGGATCGTCAACGAAAAGTACCTGTGATTGTTTCTTTTGAAGCTAAGGCACAAGATATCGACTCCATCCCATTTCCTGCCGTTACTCTATGCAATATGAATAAAGTAAGTTCATCAAGCAAGAAAAATTATTATTAGCCGCGAATCCTTTTGTGAAAAAATTAGAGCATTATCATGATTCTGATTCTCATCTTTGATACAAAAGTTTCCGAAAAGTAAGGTAATGGAACTAAAGAGGTATGACTACACACTAAACCCGACGTTCGGGTCTAATCATATTAAAAATTTACATATTTCTGAATAATATAATTTTTTTGCATTCGTCTTTCCTGTAGGATTTCTAGAGATCCAAGCCACCCAAGATATAATGAGGCGAGACTACAACTTACCTTTGTTCGATCGGTTTGCAACGCCACAGCATAGCTTTGCAAAACTTTTTTACTTTGCATCCCACCGAGGCACAAAGTCTCGCGATGAGGAAAATGATACTATTTCAGAGGACAACCAAGATGAAATGATGGATTTTTTATTGGGGGTATCGTGAAACGCTTCATTTCATTAGCTTGAAACTTCTGTAAACTATCTACAGTCACAACAAACAAAATTATCCCCTTCACTAAAATTCCCTGCTTCTGTTTTTAGAATACACTTCCTTGCGATCAACTTTTAAGATTATGCACTTTTGGAGAATTCGTATTTGCATGTAGTGAGTTATTCAAACCGATTATAACGGATTATGGAAAATGTAAGGACTCTAACGCATTATTTGTTAAAGTGAGATGTATTACGCCTACATTTAAATAATTCTTCTGAAAAACAGGCTGCACTTTCAACATTCTCCCTTTGCCCTTGCTACTAAGGAATCCGTAAATTTGAAACATTATTAATGCCAGACATACTAAAATATTTGAAAAAAGTGGTACAAAATTATAAATAACTGAAATTTTAGTCAAAACGCAAACAAGGACAACGCATCCATATTTGACAATCCTGTTTTAGGAACTAAAAGAAATTGGAATCAATCTGAATTGGATAAATGGGGTTTATGGAATTACGAGGATGGTTTCGTCTTGCCGGAAAAGCTTCAGAGGCCATATAGACAAATACGTGCAGGAATGCCATATGGACTATCAGTTTTGGTAGATCCCAATGTTGGTGCGTAGTTAAATTATAATGTATTAGCAGCAAAATTTATTGTCCATTTCTCTTTGAATTTATAAGCTATTTATTATTTACGCCGATCTTTGTAGATGACTATTATTGCCCAGTTTCGGACTCGACGGGTGTGCGATTTATTTTGCACACTTCATTGGAAATGCCTCATGTCATGGAATTTGCAAGTGTTGCCGACTTAGAAAAGGAAATTTTGATTGAAGTACATCCAGACATGACAAATGCAGATGAAGATATTACGGATTTTGAGCGTGTAAGTATATATACGCTATCTTTAAAGGCCAGATTTAATCAAACATTGTATTTTTCATCATAAGTTAACATGTAATCGTGTAAATAGGAAAAGCGACAATGTAATTTTGGGAAGGAGAAAAAACTACGATATTTCAGACCCTACACAGGTATATTGAAAACTGGAAAATAGTTTTTTTGGGCTCTTTGTAATTTGGAGAAATGTCTTTTAAAAATTTTGTAGGTGGAAATTGCATTCATGAATGCACTGCTCTTGTATTAGGGGAATCTTGCAACTGTACATACTTTTATATGCCACGTATGACTTTGATAGTTTTGCTTTACACTGAATGATAATATCATATTATGTGTTTTAAATACATAAACACATACTACTATTATAATCTTCGGTTCTTTAAGGTGAAGATGGCGTACCCATCTGTAATAACGATCTAGATTCGAAAGATAGCTATTGTGTAACAAAAGCTTTAGGTAAAAGATAAAAATTAATTACTAAAATGTTGGAACCGAAGTTTTCATCTTTATAACATATAATATGAAGGCTTCCTATTCTGTAGTTGAGTTACGGGAAACTTTGAAGCAAACTTGTGGGCATTGTGATGCACTGTGTGAGGATATTGCATACAATTACGAAACGACAATTGTGCAGTTACAAGATGCGATGAAGTTGTGGGGTGATCCGGATGAAGATTACCATACCGAAATTCCTAAATGGTATGCTCAGTGAGTGTGATTCAGGGGCATTCAAGTATCAAGTTATGTCATGTTTTTCTGAAACCGATAGGGCGAATCATAAAATGTCCATCTTACACATTTTCTTTGGAAGTGAAACAACAGTACCAAAATTACGGAAAAGGTTATACGGAACCTCTGATTTGATCGGTACCACATTAATACTCCGTTCATTCACTAATTCGCGCATTCAAGCAAGTATTTGAATTACTCTATTAGTTTAATGTTTCTAGCTAACATAGGTGGAATACTTGGGTTGTGCTTGGGATTTTCGGTTTTAAGTGCTGCTGAAGTCCTCTACTTCATAACACTCCGGGCTTTTTGTAACTACTGTAGAAGCCGAAAGTACAAAAGAAAAGAAGGCGAAAAGTTGGTTTCAGGGTTGCAAATAGGTTTTCTAAGTTGTTCAAGTCTAAACCGGAAAGAGTTATTCACATCAACCCAAATTTAATAACAGTTTGTCCAGCAGATTAAATATAACGGCAAACAGGTGAGCAAAAACGTAATTTCCATTTTTGGGTCTTGAATAAAATAAAGTATCGTGTGGCATTTCAATAATTTCCTTCATCCAAAGCAGGGTTTCTTATCAGTATTGCTACCGGCTAACACACAGACCATCACCAAATCTAAAAAAATGTAAAGTAATTTCATCCTTCTGTGATGTTGATTGTGAAATAAAGTTTGTGGATAGGTAGGAATAATTGGTTACTGAAACAGAACGTTATTTGTAAAATTCAGCTACACAGCTGGTAACCTTAATGTAGTTAAACATGATATGAGGTAAAATTATAATATCTCGGATAATCTAACAAGAAGGTATGGTTTATTGTTTAGAGTTTTATCTAGTTTCTAATGTAAAATCAACTTTTGCATTACACATTCTTTTCAACGCACGTAAGTACCCACATTCTACAAATTTACATCAATAAATGGTAACCAAGAACGTTAAATGTCAGTGCTATGCTAAGTGTCCACAATTTTTGTGACAATATATTTAAATACATTAAATACTAAATAATATGAGCCAACCACAGGTCTTGAAATATTGCCACACGATATAATCTTCTGTTTTTCTGTGAATGAATGACGTTTATTAGACAAATAGGTTTTGAACTGTTTTTAGTTTATAATATGATTCGAATTCATGTCAATTTAAGTACTTACAAAAAGTAACTACTTTTGACATTGTATTATTACTATTACATTTCTATTCTAGTTAGCCTTTGAACACATTGTGAAATAATTATAATTATTTAATGAATAAACTTTTCGTAATAAAAAGTGGTGAAAAATAAAACTATATGTTTAATACTGTATAAATATTTCTTTAAAAGGCTAAAAGGAATTGAATTACTTAAGTTACGAATAGGATTTTTTTAAACCTTATAGTCAAATTTCAGACAGTTTTCTTAAATTGTCATAAATCTTGTTCACACTTACAATAAACTGATTATTTAGCAGGGAAGGGAGCATCATGCCAGTATAAGAGGCTAATCTAAAAAACGTTTGTTACAGATTCCTCACATCGCGTGCAGACACGTGACCAAGACGTATTGCTATTGAATTTCAAGTCTGGAGGCTTTCATACAAAAGGTACTTCTGGGAAATACAAAATTTGTGATATCAGGATGTTAAGGTGGAAAAGCAAATACATTGTTTCATTGCTCCAGTTTTGGATAGAAATTGGAATTAGGGAGAGGAATATATGAAGACTTGGAAAAGAAGCCCATTGAGATACTTCAGGAAGCAATTATTACATCTGTTAGCTATCAATGCTTTTAAAATTTAAATTTTAGGTGGTTTGAATTAAATCATTACTAACTAGCCAACCTTACAAAACGCTCAGCTATCTATATTATTAGTATTTATCATTCGTAATTTATCATTCATAGTCGTAACAAATCTAATAACAGTAAGTAAAACAACCCAATGTTTTGACTTGGCTTACTTATTTTGGAAATGTACAGCTATAACTAAAAATATGTTTTGTAATTGTTGCATTGCATAAACATGAATAAGGTCATATTCTCTCTAGGCTAGCCATCAGTCTTACCTGTTTACTATATGCCTACCTTAAATGTGACCTTGTATTTCGTATTACGACACGAACGCATTCTGTAAAGTTGCGTAACGTCTCGCCGAGGATTATTTCATCACTTTGTTTTATGACACAATGGAACTAATGGCCTTAATGATTTTAATTACACAATTCATAACGAATGCGTTTTCAATCCAAACCACCCAACGTCAAAGCAGTGTCATTTCATCCATCGCTGTAGTTGACTTAACTCAAAGCAGAACGGAAATCGATTCCTTGTGAGAAATGGGTAAACTAATCGCCATTTTGGCGTTGATCGCTGTACTTACTGTTCAAAAGGTAACAAATCACAAATTTTACTATATTGGTAACTAAAAGAAGCCGGAATTATTCTTAAATGTGTCATATTTAACTGGTGTTTTTTAGGGTCAAGCCGACAAGCCTTGGCCGGATTGGTCATGCTACCCAGAATTTGAAGCGTTGGCAAAGACGCATTCCGACAAAGTACAAACTGGCATGGAGTTTGCAAAAGCAACAATGGAAGATTGCAAAAAGGTTCAGAGTCTTTCTCCACACTTTCAACTAATTACGAATTCCTAGCTTATCATTGTTTTTAAACTTAGGACGATGTCCGAGGTAATGATTGCGAAAAAGAATGTATTCTGAAGAAGCTTCTCACCCGTGCCGTTGAGCTGAAGACTGGGAGTTCTGATTGGACATCATCGGGAATTCTTGCTCACGTAGGCCAACATAAGGATGATTTGTTTGCGCGACTTACCGGAGTGTTTTCTTCCGCCCCCGAAATAGCCAAGAAAGTTAAGGACAACTGCTATGAGATGAGTAAGTAATAAAAAAATAATAATCATTATAATTATATCGAAGGATAAACATTAACCAGGTGCATAATTACAGGCAAAGGTATTACCACAAAGTCGTGTGAAGAAAAGGAAGCATTTTTCCAATGTTTGGACAATGCCTGGGTAATAATACACTTTATTTGCTAATTTTTTGAGTTTAGAACTTTTTTATTTATCATTGATATTTTTATTTCTACAGAAATGCTAAGGAGTTAGCAGAAGTTTCGTCAAAGCAATCTGTCAACCGATACAACCGAATTTTTTTCAACATAAAATTTAAGTTTCAACGTCGTCTGCACATATTGAGTAGGGCTGGTCTCCACAGATTGAGGTGGTATGAACTTTTTAAATATGTAAAAAACATATTAGTTAATAAAGATTGCAAGTTTACATGTGTTTATAATTTAACCAATATTTCATCTTAGCATTAAACTCATTGCAATTTTCAAACTACCAGCGAACACATGCATTCATGGCCTTGAATAGGAATGAAATCAATACAATGAAATTCTTTGTTACCGTTAACCTTGACGGTATTAATTTTGCGCATTGGTTAATTTAAATCATTGTTCATGTTGCATCATCTTCTTTGTTATTGCATACAAGGTTAATTGTGACATGTTAATTAGTAATTACGTTGGTCGATTAATGAGAGATGCATTTAATGTACGATAAATTGCAACACAAATCTTTTAAGACTGCATAAATCTATGTTTTATCGTTTGGCTGCATTATTTTATTAACCATGAGTCATTTCTCAATCAAACTTAGGTAAATACGTGTCTCAATTGGGAAATATGCTGTATTAATCCTGAGAAAAGATGTTGGAAGTTTTATTGAACCAAATTCGAAATGGCTTCCTAAATTATATGGTTAAAATATTAAATTTCTACAACCTCACCTTATCTTAGTACCCGCATATTAATTTGTTTCAAAGTAAAAGTCACGGCAATGCAAAAAAAGACTTAATACTACAAACAGTAAATAATGGTAAGGTGCTTGTAGATTAGAATGAGGTAGTCTTTTTCAAAACCTGCTTTGAAAAGTATTAAATTTCACACAATGATCATTGTTTTAACTTATCCTAACTACAAGTATCTTGCAAGATTACGGTGGTTTAAACATTCCTAATTGTCACAATTAGCTTTCCAAGCACATTAAGGGTGCAGACGTTCTGTCAAAAACCAAAATTTAATTTCATGGCAACATTGAATATTTACTCATTAATAGAGCTCTATCACAGACTCCGAAAACCTATTATTATAAAAGGTCGAAAAGTCCACATAAAAAATATCCATCATACCCTCAATTATAACCATCGATGAACATGAAAAACATTGGCCATTGTCATCATAATATGTACGAGTCTGGTAGGTATGATGTACATGTAAGGTTGGTTAGTGTCGAAATAGCACAAACGCATTTTAAAAGAATTTTAGCAATGGTTTAATTCTCCGATGCCTACCAATTGATCGATAATCCCCCTTCAAGATAAGCCCAATAAATGTCGTTATTGTATCACCGTAAGAGTCTTTTGCGGAAAATGCTTTTATAAGTTTCATAGATTGGACGATCACGAGTCACCAGAAACAATAATCTGAATTTTTTGAGAAGAAACGAACCGGAAAGACTCTTGAAAGATTGTCGGTGGTGGATAGATTTTCCAATGCTTTTCTTATGACAAAATTTCAGAATTTGGAATTGGTCTGAATTTATTTTTCAATTTCTAGGGGCAACTCCAAGGGCAATCTTTACCCTTAAAGGGCCGTTGCCAGTCTTACTTATTGTTCCTGGAAGTGGCGTATTATTTCCAAACTCTCATTTCAGTTCAATTAAATTATTATCTGTGACAACTCAAGTAATTAGCAAAATGGTATTTCATGATGGCACACAGTATTATTTAAAAATAACAAGTAATGTAATGCCTAAATAACTTTTACAACTCCAGCATTCGTCCAAAGGAAATTGTAGACTGCTTCACAAGAGAGTTTATATTATTAGCTAGAGTGTGTGAGTATGAAAGTGTTTCCCAATTGGCATGCATTTACTCTTCTAATTTAACCCATTACTGCATAAAGGGTAAAACTAAAAGGGTTTGTATATATCGTATTTGTATTGCTGTTTGTAAGTTTAAATATTTTTTTAAACATTCTATACATAGCGTAATCACGAAATTCATTGTTCCAAAATATTATAATTTTTATCAATTTCGGAAATTGTGCTAGTCGTTAGCCATAAACTGTTTACGTACGACACAATTTTATATTTTATGAATTTTGCCAACTAATCTAATAATGATACATAGTTCTGTGGGTAACACTTGTTCTTGTACATTTATTCAAAAATGTTCAAAAATTTATATATATGGTGATTGATATTTTTATTCTTTTATTATAACTGCGTGTATATCTTAGAAGCAAACGAACGGTTCATCTTTAACATAACTAATTATAATTTTAAATACATTCTTTGTAGGAGACGTACAAATGTAGCAAATCCTCCACTTTAAGATTAATCTCGTTCTATAACTAAAATTCGCATACGATTAAGTTGCTATTAGCAGATTCATGGTGTAGTTGACAATTGCATCCAAACTGTTCAACAGCGTAGTCCGCTTCAAATATCCAAACCCTCCTATTTTGCAAACAATTGGAGCAATTGACCAAAACATTCTTTTTTGCCTCTTATAAATAAGCCTCAACCTCCAATACCTCCCGAGCTTCTCATATTCTCCAAGTATTATGCAAGCAAAATGGTGCACAATAACAGTGGCAATGCCCACCCCAGCATCGACTGAAATGAGGACGATTGTTACCACAACTGGCATCATTGTATGGAGCTTGATGAAAGCAAAACTTGTTGAAACATTGATGACAAATCCAGTAAAGAGAAAAGTAGGAGCACATATAACTAATATATTATTGCACGCATTAGAGATCAAAGTTGATATGCGACAAATGTGCACTGCTTCATGTAAAGTTAGTCTGTTCGATAGACCAGTAGTATAAGCTGGTCGTAGGGTAAACTGCGTCTCATTTAGAGCTAGACAAAGGAGCAGAAAAATTTGGAGCACGGATGTTGCTGCAAAAAAGGCAGTGAGAAGGGCTCGCAGCGATGCCAAAAATGAGACTAGAATTTCGTTGCTGGCAAAGTTGTTAGGAAGTAGCAGTTTGATCGCGAGTCTTGCTCCGATTTTCTTAAATGCCCACGGATTTGCAGAGAGAGAAACAGTGATTAGAATGCTGTTAAACAAGATGACGTACATCATCAGATTTTCCTTGCTGGTGTGCTTTTGAAATGGTCCTGTAGTAACAAGTGACAGTATTTCATACTCATTTTATTGGATAATAATCACATAATGAATGTAGCGAACGACTACTTACGATCTCGCTTTCCGTGGTGAACCAATTGATTTATAGCCCACGCAATGGAATGTTTAAAACGGAATAATGTGTATGTACATATCAGTGCAAACAAGGCCAATGAGCAGGAGTAAACGTCAATGACGAAATTGAAAAATCTTTCTGTGAAAGCTTTTCCTCTTTTCCGGATCCTGGAAGGAATTTGATTCAAATGTTAAAATCTGAGGCTGAAGATTTATGTAGTAAATGATGTTAGCAAGTGCTGCAACAAGAGAAAATAACTCGTTCAAAATTATCCAGTAGTATCCCAATGATGTTCTGTGACAGTTTGAATTTGCCTTGAAGGAATGATTGTGAATATCATATAAAATGGTTAACTGTGGGTTAAACATTTGGAGAATTTTCTGGATTTCGATTGTTGCCTTCCACATTTTGAATTTTGGAGTGAGAGTAGGAGATAGCGTGAAAACGTTTCATGGAACTCCCGAACGAAATATGAGAACTTACAAACACACATCAGTACATGAATGAAAGCGCTCCGTACGTAAATATACGTATCAATTTGTAAACATTTTCATGATTTTTTCTTTTGTGACTTTGGTTAGAAGTTCATTAAATTTGAATTTAGGAAATTGTAAGCAAATGTTGGTCAAAACAAACCAATCTTTTAAATTTGGTATAAATATTTTCCCATTTTTGAGTTATTTTGAAACATAATTTCATTCATTTATGAACCATCAGCAGGTCGGCATTTATGTTCAAATTACGTTATTGGTCCGAGGCCCGGTTATTTTTAAGGAAATACTACTCAAACATTTCATGGTAATAAATTGTTATTGCAATTCTAGTAGATCATTACTCTTAATCTACTACAATTTCTTTTCTTTCGTTTATACAGACCTTGCTTCTATATTCGACAATTGTAATAAATAATTTTAGAGTACATTGACTTAATTTGAAGTCAAATCTTGTAGCGGGGACTTTTAATATAACCTTGCTACTAACATGTGCGATACTGATCTTCCGACAAGAAGGTTTTTGGAAAAGTCGTAATCGTAGATGTGTTAATAGTAAAATGTTAACAGTTGTAAGCTGGCAGATGTTAATTAATTGATTAGTGTGCATTCTTACGCTTTAATATGTAGAAATTTAAACAAACGTTATATGGACGTATGAAATCATTAAAGAATTGAAACACGTTGAATGATGACCTTCGTAATAATTAACATTTCTTTTGGCTGACATTCCTAAAAACAAGGCATACTTGAAATGGAAAAAACATAATATATGAGACGCGAAGGAGGAAGACAAAGAGAAATAATTTCCTCCCTCACCTAAAGCAACGCAAGAGCAGCGGAAAAGCTGGCCTCGTTCAAACCTCGACAAAGGACAAAAAAAACACCGTGCTTTAAGGAAACAAGAACACACAAACCTGTCAAAACACGCTCTTTCTTCAACGGCATGAAAGGAGAGTTGGAAAAGTTGAGAGTTTTTGCCGGCTTATTAATTGGTGCTGAGTTTTGAGTAAAAACTGTAGTTTTGTCTGTCATTAGTGTTAGTCTGATTAATCATTAGTATCATTGTAAGTAGATAGTTCTTTTAATTACGAGAACCGTGAAAAATTGTTTGGTTTAAAGTTAAAATTTTTTGTTGGTTTCTACTATTTAGGTTTGCAGTTATCAGACGTTGTGATTGGAAGATGTCGATGGATAATTGTGACACCCCGGTGGGAGCCAGGATATTATGGAGCAACCAATTTCTGACGAAAACGCCGCTGTACCCAAGCTTTGGCAGATCTCGCCACCGGAGTAAATGCCTAATATCCCTTTTATTTAGTAGTTTTATATCTCGGAAATCAATTGACATAACGTATGTTCATTGATCATAATTGTTGGACAGCTATTGACAAAGATTTTGGAGCTTGGTGACCAGAGGAGAAACGGATGGAGAGACTGAAAGCATTCTGGGCTGTCCGACAAGCTCAATTCGCAGACAGCTGAAACATGATTATGGATTGCCATCGAATCGAAATCTAAGATTTCTCAGAAGTTAAAAGCCTTGCCGGACTATAACAGTGAAGGTGTCGATTGCTGAGGGCGATCTCCGAGTGCGGTTTTCCTCCACGAGATTTGCGTGAGGTAGGAACCGTTCCCGTTCAACTCTCCTTCCGTGGATGGAAGTGGATCCCCCGCTCCAGTGAAGAATGTTTCAGTGCGTGAACAGTCCCAGCTGTGAGTTTGCCAGAATTTCATCAAGATTTGGAGGAAACTTGACATCATTCACTCTCTACAATTCAAACGAAATTTTCTATAACTACGTTTGGCTGCGGTGCTCAGCTCCATGCCCAACTTGCCGCGCTGACTGTGCACGATGTATTGGATAATAAGTTGAGCCATCCATTTGACTTCAACGCCCAGGACAAGGAAACTTGATATCCCCGACTGCGCCACTTCTGCCAAGCCTTACCCGTTTAACAGTGAGGTTGCACATCTTCTCATCAATGGAAGATAAGACGTATGTTGTCTTGGTTTGGCTGATTGGTTCTATGCTGAGCAACTGGTGTACTTACATCTGGATTCAGTTCATCCGCTTCCACCGCTTCGAGCTGGTCATCAGTACAAGTATTCCGTTTCCAGAGGGAAGACCGCTCCAATTGTTTCAACATCTGAAACTGCTTTCCGGAAGCTCAAAGAACTCGTGGTCATGTATCCGACTCGGGAATTTCTTCGCTTCAGTGAAACCCCTGCGCTTAAAGACCTTATGATGGTGTACACCTTTGTTGGAGCAGTTCCGTGTGATTTCAACTTGGGAGACGTGGAAGTCTATATTGACAAATGCAGCAGCACCCTGGAGTCGCTCTATTTGAACTGCCCGTGGGATGAACAGAGAAATGAGGAAGCGTTAAACCATTTTCTTGGCAACTAAACGAGTGCCAGAGACGCGAAGGAACTGTTTCCACGACATCCCTCTCCAAAAAAAAACTGGCACATTTACAACGAGGAAGGAGAGAAGAGGGAGATCGTGAAACCGCCGTATCAGCCGCTCTCCACTCGTGTCCTACAGAAATTGTTAACGCTTCCTCATTTCCTCTCTTCATTCCCACGGGCAGTTCACAAATAGAGCGACTCCAGGGTGCTGCTGCATTTGTCAATATAGACTTCCACGTCTCCCAAGTTGAAATCACACGGAACTGCTCCAACAAAGGTGTACACCATCATAAGGTCTTTAAGCGCAGGGGTTTACTGAAGCGAAGAAATTCCCGAGTCGGATACATGACCACGATTTTCTTTGAGCTTCCGGAAAGCAGTTTCAGATGTTGAAACAATTGGAGCGTCTTCCCTCTGGAAACGGAATACTTGTACTGATGACCAGCTCGAAGCGGTGGAAGCGGATGAACTGAATCCAGATGTAAGTACACCAGTTGCTCAGCATAGGAACCAATCAGCCAAACCAAGACAACATACGTCTTATCTTCCATTGATGAGAAGATGTGCAACCTCACTGTTAAACGGGTAAGGCTTGGCAGAAGTGGCGCAGTCGGGATATCAAGTTTCCTTGTCCTGGCGTCCAAGTCAAATGGATGGCTCAACTTATTATCCAATACATCGTGCACAGTCAGTCGCTTCAAGTTGGGCATGGAGCTGAGCACCGCAGCAAACGTAGTTATAGAAAATTTCGTTTGAATCTTGTAGAGAGTGAATGATGTCAAGTTTCCTCCAAATCTTGATGCAAATTCTGGCAAACTCAACAGCTGGGACTGTTCACGCACTGAAACATTCTTCACTGGAGCGGATCCACTTCCATCCAAACGGAAAGAGTTGAACGGGAACGGGTTCCTACCGTCAGCAAATCTCGGAGGGGAACACCGCACTCGGAGATCGCCCTCAGCATCGACACCCTCCACTTTTATATTCGGGAAGGTTCCAAACTTCCCTGAAGAAATCTTAGATTCGATTATCGAATCCATAATCAGTTTCCAATTGGAATTGACTTGTCGGCAGCCCAGAAAGGTTTTCATCTCTCCACCCGTTGTCACAAACTCCAAAATTTTGGTCAATAGCTGCAACAATTATTGAGAATGAAACAATTACTTATCAATTGATTTCCCGTTCATAACTACTAAATAAAAGGGATAAAGGGTTTACCTCAGGTGCGAGATCTGCCAAAGTCTTGGGTACAGCGGCTTCGTCAGAAATTGGCTGCTCCATAATATCCTGGCTGCCCCCACCGGGGTGTCACAATTATCCATCGACATCTTCACCAACCACAACGTCTGATCACTGCAAACCTAAAAAGTAGCAAACCAATCAAAAAAATAGTTAGTTAAAAACTTAGTTAAAAACCAAACAATTATCACGGTTCTCGTCAATAAACGAACTATCTACTTACAATGATACTAATGATTAATCAGACTAACACTAATGACAGACAAAACTACAGTTTTTTACTCAAAACTCAGCACCAATTAATAAAGTCCGGCTAAAACTCAACTTTTTCCAACTCTCGCTTTCATCCGTTGAAAAGACGTGTTTTGACAGGTTTTGTGTGTTCTTGTTTCCTTAAAGCACGTGTTTTGTCCTTTGTCGAGGTTTGAATGAGGCCAGCTTGTTCCCGCTTCTCTTAGCGTTGCTTTATGGTGAGGGGGAAATTATTTCTCTTTGTCTTCCTCGCTTCAGCGTCTCTGATTAGTTTTTGGTCCAATTGTCAAAGTGTTCTTGTAATGGGAATTCAACAAAGAACACTGCTAAATTAGCATAGAAGCTCTAATACAGGATTCATCGACTTTAGATTTCAATTCTTTAAATAATTTCATACGTCCATGTCCATATAACCCTTGTTTAAATTTCTACATATTAAAGCGTAAGAATGCACACTAATCAATTAATAAAACATCGCCAGCTTACAACTGTTAACATTTTATACTTTAACACATCTACGATTACACGCCTTTTCAAAAAACCTGTCGGAATTGATCAGCATCAGCACTGTTAGTCGCAAACATATTAAAGATGGAAAACTAATTTCCATGGGAAAGTCCGCTACAACATTTGATATCAAATTAAGTCAATGTACTCTAAAATTATTTATAACAATTGCCGAATATAAAAGCAAGGTCTGTATAAAACGAAAGAAAGAAATTGTAGTAGATTAAAGAGTAATAATGTACTAACAATTGCGAATAAGCAATTCATTACCATGAAATGTTTGAATAGTATTTCCTTAAAAATAACCGGGCCTCGGACCAATAACGTAATTTGAAAATAAATGTCACCTGCTGATGGTTCATATGAGAATGAAATTATGTTTAAAAATAACTCAAAAATGGGAAAATATTTATACCAAATTTAAAAAGATTGGTTTGTTTTGACCAATATTTGCTTACAATTTTCTAAATTCAAATTTAATGAATTTCAAACCAAAGTCGCAAAAGAAAAAATCATGAAAATGGTTACAAATTGGTACGTGTATTTACGACGGAGCGCTTTCATTCATGTACTGATGTGTGTTTGTAATTTCTCATAATATTTCGTTCGGAGTTTCCATGAAAGTTTTCACGCTCATCTCCTACTCTCACTCCAAATTCAAAATGTGGAAGGCAAAACAATCGAAATCCAGAAAATCTCCCAAATGTTTAAACCCACAGTTAACCATTCTATATGATATTCACAATCATTCCTTCAAGGCAAATTCAAAACTGTCACAGAACATCATTGGGTTAACTACTGGATAATTTTGAACGAGTTATTTTCTCTTGTTGCAGCACTTGCTAACATCATCTACTACATAAAATCTTCAGCCTCAGATTTAACATTTGAATCAAATTCCTTCCAGGATCCGGAAAAGAGGAAAGCTTTCACAGAAAGATTTTTCAATTTCGTCATTGACGTTTACTCCTGCTCATTGGCCTTGTTTGCACTGATATGTACATACACATTATTCCGTTTTAAACATTCCATTGCGTGGGCTATAAATCAATTGGTTCACCACGGAAAGCGAGATCGTAAGTAGTCGTTCGCTACATTCATTATGCGATTATTATCCAATAAAATGAGTATGAAATACTGTCACTTGTTACTACAGGACCATTCAAAAGCACACCAGCAAGGAAAATCTGATGATGTACGTCATCTTGTTTAACAGCATTCTAATCACTGTTTCTCTCTCTGCAAATCCGTGGGCATTTAAGAAAATCGGAGCAAGACTCGCGATATCAAACTGCTACTTCCTAACAACCTTGCCAGCAACGAATTAGTTCATTTTTGGCATCGCTGCGAGCCCTTCTCACTGCCTTTTTTGCAGCAACATCCGTGCTCCAAATATTTCTGCTCCTTTGTCTAGCTCTAAATGAGACGCAGTTTACCCTACGACCAGCTTATACTACTGGTCTATCGAAACAGACTAACTTTACATGAAGCAGTGCACATTTGTCGCATATCAACTTTGATCTCTAATGCGTGCAATAATATATTAGTTATATGTGCTCCTACTTTCTCTTTACTGGATTTGTCATCAATGTTTCAACAAGTTTTGCTTTCATCAAGCTCCATACAATGATGCCAGTTGTGGTAACAAATCGTCCTCATTTCAGTCGATGCTGGGGTGGGCATTGCCACTGTTATTGTGCACCATTTTGCTTGCATAATACTTGGAGAATATGAGAAACTGGGAAGGTATTGGAAGTTGAGGCTTATTTATAAGAGGCAAAAAAGAATGTTTTGGTCAATTGCTCCAATTGTTTGCAAAATAGGAGGGTTTGGATATTTGAAGCGGAGCTACGCTGTTGAACAGTTTGGATGCAATTGTCAACTACACCATGAATCTGCTAATAGCAACTTAATCGTATGCGAATTTTAGTTGTAGAACGGATTAACTAAAGGAGGATTTGCTACATTTGTAGTCTCCTACAAAGAATATTTAAAATTTAAATTAGTTATTTAAAGATGACCGTTCGCCTGCTTCTAAGATATACACGGAGTTTTAATAAAAAGAATAAAAATATCAATCATCATATATATAAATTTTTGTGATGTACAAGAACAAGTGTTACCCATTAGAACTATGTATCAATTATTAGATTAGTTGGCCAAAATTCATAAAGATATATATTGTGTCGATAGCAAACAGTTTATGGCTAACGACTAGCACAATTTCCGAAAATGATAAAAATTATAATATTTTGGAACAATGAATTTCGTGATTACAATGTTTAAAAAATATTTAAACTTACAAACAGTAATGCACAGATAAATAAAAACCCTTTTAGTTTTACCCGTTATGCAGTAATGGGTTAAATTGGAAAATAAATGCATGCCAATTGGAAGTCACTTTCATACTCACACACTCTAGCTAATAATATAAACTCTCTTGTGTAGAAGCCAGTCTACAATTTACTTTGGACGAATGCTGGAGTTGTAAAAGTTATTTAGGCATTACATTTACTTGTTATTTTTAAATAATACTGTGTGCCATCATGAAATACCATTTTACTAATTACTTGAGTTGTCACAGATAATAATTTAATTGGACTGAAACGAGAGTTTGGAAATAATACACCACTTCCAGGAACAATAAGTAAGACTGGCAACGGCCAGACAAGCCCTTTAATGTGCTTGGAAAGCTAATTGTGACAGATTAGGCAATGTTTAAACCCACCCGTAATCTTTGAAGGAGATACTTGTAGTTAGATAAGTTAAAACAACGAATCATTGTGTCAAATTTAGAAGTTTCAAAGCAGTGTTTGAAAAGACTACTCATTATAATCTACAAGCACTTACCATTATTTCCTGTTGTAGTATTAGATCTTTTTGCATTGCGCGTGGCTTACTTCGGAACAAATTAATATGTGGATACTAGATAAGGAGGTTTATATTTAATATATAATTTAGGAAACTATTTCGAATTTTTGCAATGAATTTCCCAACATCTTTTCTCAGGATTAATTACAAGCATATTTCCCAATTGAGACACGTACCTAGTTCTTCGAGAAATGGACTCATGGTTAATAAATAATGCAGCCAACGATAAACAACATCGATTTATGGGCAGTTTTAAAAGATTTGTGTCGCAATTTAATTACATTAAATGCATCTCTCATTAATCGACCAACTTAATTACTAATTGTCCCAATTGACCCTTGTGTGCAATAACAAAGAAGATGATGCAACATGAACAATGATTTTAAATTAACCCAAATGCGCAAAATTAAATCCGTCAAGGTTAACGGCACAAAGAATTTCATTGTATTGATTTCATTCCTATTCAAGGCCATGAATGGTAACATGTGTCTCTGGTATTTGAAAATGCATATGAGTTTAATGCTAAGATGAAAATATTGGTTAAATTATAAACACATTTAACTTGCAAATCTTTTATAACTAATATGTTTTTTAACATATTTAAACATAGTTCATGACCTACCTCAATGCTTGTGAGCACGCACCCCTACTCAATATGTGGTCAGACAGACGTGTGAAACTAAGATTTTAAGTTGAAAAAATTTCTGTTATCGGTGTGACAGATTGCTTTGTACGAAACTCCTCCTAAGCTCCTTAGTCATTTCTGTAGAAAGTGTCAAATGTCAATTGATAATAAATTAAATAAATTCTAACCACTCTAAATTGATAAATAAGGCGTATTATTTACCCAGGCTATTGTCCAAACATTGGAAAATGCTTCCTTTTCTCACACGACTTTGTTGTAATGCCCTTTGCCTATAATGGTATACATCTGTGTTAATGGTTATCCTTAGATAAATACAACGATTATTAGTTGTTCTATTACTTACTCATCTCATACAGCTTGTGCCTTAACTTTCTTTGGCTATTTGGGGGCTGTGAAGAAAAACACTCCGGTAAGTTCGCGCAAAAAAGTGCACTTATGTTGGCCCCGTGGAGCAAGAATTCTCTGATTGATGTCCAATAGAACTCCAGTCCTTCAGCTCAAACCGGCACGTGGAGAAGCTCTTCAGAATACATGTCTTTTTCGCAATCATACCTTCGGACATCGTCTAAGTTTAATAAACATGAATAATGCTAGGAAATTCGTACGAATTAGTTGAAAAGCGTGGAGAAAGACTCTGAACCTTTTTGGCAATTTTCCATGTTGCTTTTGGGCAACTCCATGCCAGTTTGTACTTTGTCGATATGCGTCTTGTGGCCCAACGCTTCAAATTCTGGGTACAATGACCAATGTCCGGCCAGGATTGTCGGCTGAACCCTGAAAAATCAAGTTAAACTATTAAACACATTTATGAGTCTTCTTGCTCGCTTTTGCTACAAATACAGTCAAATTTGTACTTTATTACCTTTTGAAACGGTCAGTACAGCCACGACATCAACCCACCAGTAAATGGCGATTTAGTTTACCCATTTTCTCACAGGAAAATTGATTTCCGTTCTACTTTGAGTTACGTCAACTACTCAGCGACGGATGAAAGTGACACTGCTTTAACGTCGGCTGGTTTGGATTGGTAAAAATGCATTTCGTTATGAAATTGGGTGTATATTAAAAATCATTAAGGCCATTAGTTTCATTGTGTCATATAAACAAGTGATGAAATAATCCTCGTCGAGACGTTACGCAACTTTTAAGCAAATTGCGTTCGTGTCGTAATACCGAAATACAAGGTCGCATTTATTAAGGGTATGATAGTAAGTAAACAGGTAAGACTGATGGCTAGGCCTACGAGAGAATATGAAAACCTTATTCATAGTTTTATGGCCCAATGCAAAAGTGTACAGTCAACATATTTTTAGTTATAGGCTGTACATTTCCAAAATAAGTAAGCCAGCAAACATTGGGTTATTTTACTTACGTGTTATTAGATTTGTTTAACGAATATGAATGTAAATGGTGACGAAATGATAAATACTAATAATGTGAGATAGCTGGGCATTTTGTAAGGTTGGCTACTAGTAATGTATTTAGTTCAAACCATCCTAAAAATTTCACTTTAAAAGCAATTGATAGCTAACATAACTAATAATTGGCTTCCTGAAGTATTCTCAATGTGTCTTGTTTCGCCAAAGTCTCAGTATATTTCGCTCTTCGTAATTCAATTTCTATACAACTGGAACAATGTTATTTGCTTTTTCGACCTTCCACATCCTGATTATCACAAATTTGTTCTTTTTCCCCCAGAA
>LJIJ01001466.1:0-43544 GCA_001718145.1 Orchesella cincta
TTGTTTTTATGCAAAATGGTCGGCACGTCTGCGGTACCGGATGTTCGCGCAATTGGAAAGCCTTACGGTAACCGCTACATCTGGCTACGGAAATCCCCAAGCCCATTTTCACTATAAGAAGAAGGAATTGTAAAACTAGCTTTTGTAAAGGTTTTCTTTGAATCCAAGAATAAAAAATTACATAATGCATCCGCAAAATGTGTCAAATGGGTCACGCAAAACGTGTCAGGTAGCCTTCGAGAATATTAACAGCTATGTTGAGTGATTTAGACAGAGTAGGAAGGTCCAGAAATTCCAATCGTTAGAAGAAATGGACATGTGAAGATGAACTTTTGTAAGCTGCTTAACATAATGGAATGAAGCATTAGATTGTAATGTAGCAATTAAATAAATTTGGGGCAAAATGAGAAATATAACTTGCGCATACAATAGAAATAAATTTAGAAGTGTTATGTGGTGAATAATTGGGATATGATATGAAAATAAAACATGATGTCCAAATGTTTACTAATACGTAATAAAATTGGAACATGATCTCTGTATGTGCCGTCGTGTGCAAGAAGAAATGTAGACATTATTATCCATAAACTGATAAGCATGTTTGTCATATTCCAACACTATCAGAATTGTGGTACTGACTTGAAAGGTGAAGTTATGCATAAACTGTGAGATAAAAGTATTCAACTTCACTTTGAGCTGGCCCGATTATTATTTTCACCTTTATTTGTATATGGAAGTTGCACTGATAAACACAACAAATCATGTCCACGTCCAGAGGGTCTACAACTGTAGTTGAAGGGAGAAGTAATACTATAAACATCCCAAAAGATTTATACGATCCCGAAGAGCGTAGAAAAATTGTTTTGGGAAAACTTAAAGATGAATTAAAAGAAATTGAGAATTATGCAGAGGAGCTGTTAAGGAACTAGACAGCGGGAAGGTTCGCATGCTCATTTTATTAAATTTTACGGAAATTGCAAAATTCCGTCGACATTTATATATGAATTGAATTATATTACACACAGATGTGACAACCCTCGCTCTGAGAATAATTCAAAGTATGGTGAAGGAGTTGGAAAGCGATGTGGAGAAATTCCAGGGCCCTCACTTTACAAAGGAATACAGGACGCTGCAAGGGCATTGCACGAAGCTGCAGACTGATCTTGATGCTCTAGATTTTAGTGGAAGGGATACTTTACGCGGAGAAGAAAAATGCCGTTCTAACAATCAGCAAGTTAGCAAAGGACCTTGCAACAAAGACACATGGTGATGGGAAAAGTTGCCAAGATGGATGTGAAATTTGAACGCGGAGAAAGTGAAAAGGATGAATTCAATTTATTTAGAACCCAACTTGTCACCCTCATGTTTGTTACTTTACTACTTAAAGACTTTTTAATAAAATAAATTTATTGCAACACGTTTTTCCAAAAGATTTATATTGAGTACATTCGAAATTACTTTTAACCTCTCAAAAGCGGGATATCTCCTAATTCTGGGGCATAGGAAACCTTTTTTTGAACTGGCCACCGTGCAACAGTATGTATAAACCTTTCACAATATCCTTAGTATCCCAATTGACCCAGCTTAACTGGTCGCAAACGTCGTCACAAAGAATATCATCGTCAGTCACGGACTCTACCCATGGATTGTTTATGAATCACAGCGACACCTGTTGTCGTTTCATCGTAGATCACCTTCCATGTTAAGCTAGATATCAAATTATATAACTTGATAACGTTTGTTTGTTTGTCTTAATGTTAAATATCACCAATATCAATGCTTACTGATTGACAGGAAGCTTTTTGACAAGAGCTCCAGACGAACTTCTTCCTAACCAGATTTCAACGGGATTTCCATTGACATCATCAAGTGTACTGACACCATATGACCCTGTCCAAACGGTAAATGTAGAAAGCGCGTTTCCAGCTAATTCCCTTGCTGCCATTTCCAAACTCTAGCGATGCGAGAAAGCAATAAAAGTTATATGAGTTCGCATATTACATATACATTTATACATGTCACATTCACATCTCAACATTGTAAAGCGAAATAATATGAACTTACAACCCAATTTCCTCCGTTTATTGTTTGCCACTGAGGAGATACGTTAATAAAATAGAACGTAGCTGCTTTCTGAACAGCAGTAATGGGGTCTCCATTTGGGGTTAGGTGACCTCTCGACAAAAATAAGTTTTTCGAAGTTTGGACATAATGTTGTGCCAATGAGGTTGAGCCCACAAGCATTCAATTGTTTCCGTTTGGGTAACTTGCTTATAGCAATCGTCCGCTGAAATCGTTGGATAAAATCACCTTCCTTAAAGGATGGTCTGTTTCCACCTCCTTCAGAATTCTCAAGGTCTTCTCCAAAAATATAGCTTTTGGCCCAAAGCGTAAAGTCAAGGTCTTCATCGTGACAAAGGGTTATTAAAGTTACCGGTGGATTGTCTGAATCGAATCTGATCTCAACCAGGGTTTTATTGTTGTCGCAGGTACCAACGCGATGAAGCGTTTCACCCGCCAAGTAGTCCAAGTCTTCATAATCTCGTAGACTTTCCTTTATGGTGCCAGACAATACTACGAATACGGATATACATTTTTAAGAACAACGTTCGCCAATTTTATGCTTTAAATTGTTTTTGATTATAATAAGATGGGTGACCGCACTTACTTTCTCTGAGACAAAGCAACTGCAAGAAAGCTAAAACTAGCACACCTTTCCCTGCAAATGAAATCATTGCAAAAATTAGATTGGAGTATATTATGTGTGTCAAGTTAGCAGATTTTCACTTATGTATGTGCTTGACACATCATAGTATCCACTATTTATACAACTAACAATTAACCCATTGACTTTTATTGATTAGATTGGCGATTGACTTACGATAAGACTCTCATTGTCATTCTGTCATGTTACGTGTCCAAAGTTTAAGTAACTGATGACCGGATGACTGAAGTTGGACGCATTGCATTCCTTATCGACATCCTATATCTAAATATAGGTGGCTTTAAATCTCGAATCTAAACAGTGAAGCATGATAAAAACATGAAAAATGTTAGCTGGTTATTAATAAGCAACCGGTCATAATTATATTGACAGCACACTATAATATTATGGTTAATAGTGACCGGTCCACCACATTTATTTGTTATTAGGGTGAAAACCTGCATGTTAGAATTATGACCTTTCTAGATATTTCTCAAATAATGTATGAGAAAAGTGCAGGTCATCATCCTTATTGAGCAAATTGTTTTACACTCTAGCTCAATAAGAAATGCCTTAATGAGGTTTGCAGATCCGATGTAATATCCGAGGAATATTATTTTAATATCTTTCGAATATTAACAAAATATTAAGCCAATATCTTATGCAAGGCAAATTATGTAATAATTTGTGGAATATTAACCATAACCGTGAATGTATTATGCAATGTATATTACGTAAAAACCTTATAGGTATTATCATAAAAAATCATGACAGTGCAAAGTAAAAACATATTGTGACTATTTAAAACACAAAACAATTTACCTAGCGAATATTAAGCAACACTATGAGGAAAGTAAACGAATATTTTCTAATTGCCGTCCTTAGTTTTATATAGGTGGTTATGGGTAAAATAATATTCAGCAAAATTACATATAGTTATCTTCTAATGTACTTACAACTATTGTACCTCAGGAAAGTATGCAATCTTGCTGACTAATTGTGCCCGCCTCAGGGAGAAACGAATCAAATAAAAAAATTTGTTGAAAACGGTTTTCATAATATCATATACTACGAATCATTAATTGTACACCAATATTCTTATAAGTTGATGTGTTTTTCATTGTGCTAGTGAGTAGTTCTGATCCAGAATTAGATAGCGTAGTACCTCAAATCAGAACCTCTGGTGTAGCTAGCATTTCTGAATGTGATCAAACATGTTTTCTTCCAGTTTGTAACAATAGTTGATTTGCATAAAACAAACCATGTATACCTGGTTAGGGTTATGTTTTACATTTACATAGTAAACAACCATACCGGTTGAGTTCAGCTTTCGGGTGAGGGGACGTACAACGTAATCCGCATAATAAATATGCACTAGGAAGAAATAGCATTTGATTTTTCATATAAGAATTTAAGTTGTTCTTTTGTTTGACAAGACTTAGTGTGCAACGCGCATGATTTTATTCTATATAACTCTAGAACTGTTTTACTCGCACAGCTTTAAATGCCGAAGCAGTGGAGTACTTGGAAGTGGAAATTAGTTCAGCACTCCGTACTCTATTAAAAAGGAATGAATAGACTGAATGAACATACATACACTTGAATGAACTCATAGCATGTAGAAGCAAGTAGAAGCATTACGAGCGTATGCATTTATTTACATTTTGTGGAAGCTGGAGTTCTCACACATAATATCGATCTTTTCCCCATTCTTTAATACATACAACAGAATACTGCAACGGAAATAGTATCATGTCAAATCCTTCCAAAAGGAGCAACTGTTGCTCCACTGCATTGAAGAAATTTAGTAAAATTCTAATTTGCAATCAAAGTGACGCTTATCCTTTGACAATGCGACATAACAAAACTGATACAAAAAAGCTTCATAAAAATATCTTTGTTGCTGCCTTGTGCTTCCTTACTGCGGTCTGCCTCGGATGGGTACTCTTGCCATACGCGATAAGTTCCGCAATCACTGCAGTAAGTAAAAGTTATTGAATCATGTATATATAGTTCTGAAATGGTTTCATTGTGACGATACACTAATAATGCTCGTTTTTGCAGAAAGGGGTGATTTCTCCCGAGCTAAATGCAGAACTATATTCAGCATGGATCCATCCTCCAATGCCTGTTTATATGAAACTCTACCTTTTTAACGTAACAAATGCGGATGAAGTAACCCTAGGTGCACTGCCAAAGTTTGAGGAGCTTGGTCCTTTCGTGTTTTTGAAGAACATGACAAAAATTAACATCACCGTTGATGAAGACGCTGACACAAGTACTTATTGGGTGTATAATTCGTTCCAATATTCGGAATCCTTGTCGGTGAACATAAGTCTACAAGAGAAAGTTACCCTCATTAACGTTCCGTTTGTGGTATGACGAATACAAATTTCCGGTTAGTCTTGTTAAGTACCAAGGTTAAATGGAAATTCATTGAAGCCAAACTGTTTGTCGTTTACAGTCTGCTGCAATAAAGATCACGTATGAGCTAACGTGGCCCTTGGATGAAATTTCTCGCACAATTTTGCTGAACTACAAGGAACCACCATTTATTAAAAAGACAATAGAAGAAGCATTGTTCAAAGGATGGAAAGTTCCTTTCCTTGAGAAAATTAAGGAAGAAGTGGGTTTCGAATTACCCCTTTTGCCCAACAATACATTCAGGTTGATGTTGGACGTAAGCAAAAGAAAACTAATTTACAGTAATTATGGATCTATGCTTTTAAGAATCTTGCTTCAAAAGTTATTTTTGGGTTTTTAGCAAAATGACACGGCCAAGGGACCATTTACAGTTTCACGTGGCATCAAAAACAAATCTTCATTTGGTTCCATTGTCAAATTCGAAAACAAAACGGAACTCGCCTACTGGCCCAAGGGATCTACATGTAACAACATAGTTGGAAGTGATGGCACGATATATCCGTCTCCCATCACCAAAATGACCGTTTTACGAGCTTTTAATTCAGATTTGTGCCGATCACTATCTGTTACATACAACGAGAATGTTGTCTTTGATGGTGTAAATGCATTTAAATTTACGACTCCAGCAAGTCTTCTCCGCGATCCACGAGAATGTAATGAGACTCGTTGTTACTGCTACGATGAGGACGTTAATATGTGTCTCAAAGGAGGGGTTTCAGAACTGGGACCCTGCAAGCAAGGAGCTCCTGTTGCAATGTCGTACCCTCATTTTCTGCACGGAGATCCAGAGTATATAGAAAAAAGTGGGTCAATTCCGGACTCAGATAAGCATTCAGCATTCGTTGTCATTCATCCCGTAAGTTCTTCAAGCAATCTATAACTTTATACTACAAAACATTTTTAAAAGCATAATAAATAAGGTTATTAACATTTGTTTATTTTATGTTGTAATTTTAGAGAACTGGAATAGTGCTTCAAGGCAGTATGAAGTTCCAAATTAACCTCATGTTGAAACCAATAAGGAGCATAAAGAGTCTTTCCAAAATTCCAGAAATGGTATTCCCATTAATGTGGGCGGAAGAGGTACATAAAGATTTTATACAATTTTTAGTTCCTTCAAAGTTGAAGATCGATGTATGATGTGTAATTCTTTCATCTTTGGATTATGCCTTATCTAGTGTGCCTCTCTAGATGCTAACAGTATGCAGCAGTTTAGAGCAGCGTTGTTACTGATTTGGATCGTAGAGTTTACAGCAAAGTGGATACTACCAGGAATCACGTTGATGGCCCTTACGGTGTTTGTAGCAAGAAAATTAGGTTGTAAACGTGTTGCGCCAAGACATGAGTACTATTTAACCAACAATGTTGTTCCAGCCTTCACCAATGGAAAGGTTTCTCATGTCCCTGAGAGCAAACGTAGCATGGAGCTTGATGAAAACGTGCCACTGTCCGTGTACCCACAGTTTGAAACTGAACCGTCTTGATTGATTACTATCGTTAGTTTCGACTGGAATAGATCTAATATACTACACTTGTACTTACTTTTGTATTTAATGTATATAGTTGTTTTTTATGCGTATGCTATACGTTTAATACACTGTTAAATTGTGATATCGATAAAGTTCCTAACGTATGCAATATCAAAATGAAAATATAGAATTCACAATACACTGTTACCGCAAATATAGCCCCTGAATCTTTCTTACACTTAATTAGTAACATTTCTCTACAATTTATTGCTATACATTTTATGACAAGTTTTGCAGTTTGTTTTGTTGAAGAAAATCCCATTAATTATTTTCCAACACAGTCAATGCATAGTTTTTACTTACTACACTGCACATAGTTCTCTCCGTTCTCTATGCAAATTAATATAGACACTAAAAAATGACGACACCAAAATTAACATTTCTTCAATTTTTCTGCACTAATCGTGAGTTAATGTAGGGCATCAATATGAGGTTTAGTGGTCATCAGCCTCAGCAGCGAATTCATTTTTCTTCATCCCAGTTCCTACGGGTCCATGCCTACGTTCCCAAAGCATGCGATGTTTTTGCTTCATGTAAGAATCAATCACACTGTGAATCCCACCTAAATCTCCGTCTGCAACACACGTAAATAATGATTGTTTAAGCCAAGCCAAGCATGGCAAGAATATAATGACTGAGTCTGATTATTGGTGACATACATTTAATGAACCAATTTGTAGCAGCCTCCTCATAAGCATCCTTCAAAGCGAAGCACCTTTGATGATCAGGATACTCCTCTCGAACACAGTCATCCATTCTGTAGCGGAGAATAGAAATGATTTCCGAGTCAACAGCCCTGTCCCGCTTGTACTGCTGATCTGCTTCGTATCGGCACGCCCAGTCATCGGTGTAGCACTGATCGATTGTTGGAACACGACGAAACTGCCTGTGATACCAAGGGTATTTCTTCTGGTTAGGTTCCACAACAGTTTCTGCAAAATTCAAAGAAAAAATGGAATGTTAAACCACCAAAAAATGTAAATGTAAGGAGAAAAAGTGGTTAACTTAATGCTTAAGTTTGAACTTACTTCGGATCCATTCCGCACGTCGGCTAAACCAGTTAACAAGTCTGTCGTCGAAGACTCCTGCACTTGACTGCGGAGCAATTTCTCCGTTATCAGCCATCTCCTAAATAATTGAAATGGGGTTATTATTATTTACATTTAAAATCTTGCTTTATAATACGTACAAAAGATAACAATGAAACAATACTCTCAAAAATTTCCCTATTACAGTCAATAGATACAAACAAAAGTTATCGACCATAAGAGGGTTTTCAATTACGAACTGCTCTTCAAACACTAAAGGTTTAACTTACCGATATTTTGCAGGTAACGCTGACCGGAAGTTAGCTGTAACTCCAAAAACTGAAAACCGTTTTAAAATCAAATGAGAGTAAGGATTCACAGCTGAACAAAATATACACAATGCAGATCATAACATTTATTCCTAGCACTAGGCATCAGAAATGTGTAGAAAAGCATGAGCGCATATTTCCCTGTTCATCATCTCATAGCAGAATTTATCCTTTCTGCATCTGCTGAGTCTTTTATGCATATTATGAAATGATCCAAAAGGATATGGAGAGCGAAGTCTACGTCTATCTATGCACATATTATAAGGATATTTTTTGAGTTTGAAATGATTCAAATAATCGAAGGATTGATTAATTTAAATTAATAATTTATTGCGATGTAATTTCACCTCATTTAATATACATAAAATATGACCGGGACCGGACATGATACAACAAAATAGTGCTGAAAGGTGCAGATCTGTGGATGGTGACATGTTGACAATAAAAAGATACAGATCAACACTACAAAATGGTAAATCATTTGAACAAGCACCACATCATCCAACAATTAGCGTTGTTGTACAAAATCAAATACGTGTAAATTATAATTTGTGGTTTGGGAATAAGAAAACCATAAACTAATTAAAGGTACATACATTACAATCGATATTTACTCTGATCGGACTCTTTAACGGAGATACACTTATAGATATATAAACTGCTTTGTCTAACAAAGTTTAAACGGGTAACCTTAAAATACATAACTTACTGCTTCATCTTACGACAAAACTATAATCTTAATATATACTTATTGTTAGTAAATATTGCGATCATTGTTCTTCTTGCTTGCTTGTGATAAAAGTCTTATTAGCTAGAACCTTTGTAAGTTATGTTAGAAAGTTTCGAATCATCTATATATTTTATGGTAACTTTGGGTTAGCAGCTGCAGTGTTTAAAATAAAATAGCTCGTTATTAGTAGTTATTACTATTTCATTTACTTACATACACTAACTAAGAATATGAAAACTAAAATCGACATTGACAACAAATGCAAATAATTAAAATTAAGAGTTGACATTCATTATGAAAACAAGCCAAGTGGCTCAAAATACATTTATACGAAAATTGGAAAATTATTATACTTATGCTCAAATGATAATAATAATACACTATATACACATCATACTCATAGTACTGTAATACGTCTTCCTCAATTTTCTAAGCAATCTTTAAACTTTCATTTGAGCCCTTGTTAGTTTTACCACAAGGCTTCGTGGGTGTATTTTAAGTCACGAGGAATATAAGGCTCGTTGGAATTCCGGTGTTCAACATCAATTTTCATTCTCGGAACAGTGTCGTCGTAGATCCATGTCGTACTGTCAAAAATCAAAATTTTAACACATTTATCGCTGCATACACATATTACACACAACAACGTCAATTACTACGTGAAATTTTCTACAACGAGTAATACGAATCACCAGATTTTTGTTACGGAATATAGACTAGCACAGTTTAACTGATGGTGAAAGTTAAAAAAATATGAATTAATACACAAAAAAGCGAATACTGTGACTGTGAGAGTTTGTAAATTAAAGATAAGCTGCTTTTCACATTAGGAACTTACCTAACCAACCTAGTAGGAGCGATAATTTGTATGTATACGAAGGAGCTGTTTTTAGTTTAGTGATGGATACATTTGTAATAAATTAATCCAGAACAATGTCGTTAGTTTAAAATTTAACACAAGCTACGCATTAATACGAAAATGCTTATTATACTTTGGGGTCATGTCATCACTTATTAATCAAGAGACGAACAAGAAAGTTATCCATACCGTAAACTCCGCCAAATTAAAGATGTGTTACCAGCCAGCGAACTAGTACATTTTTTACTTGACAGAGATTCATCACAACCTTTGAAGTCAATTAACATTGATTCAGTAATTCTCCCAGTTCCCCTAGATTACTAGATATAGACTCGAAAGTTAGTCTCGCTAATGTTATATATACCTGTGGTTTTTATATATGTATTATCTTAATCCTATGAATAGAGTTATATCATGCTATCCGATTATTATCGCTTACAGGTTGCATACTTGCGCCCGAAATCGAGACATCTTATTATATATAATTTAATTAGGAAAAAGTGGTATTACATAATGAGAATTGAATATAATGATGGAGAAATCGAGTGATTATTTAATTAAACATTGCTGTTACATAAAATTAAGTTAATTTAGAGTTATACAGTAGAGCAACTATGAAGCTGTATTAAGCGCGCTTCGAAAAAGTAGCGACTTACTACACTGCGCCAAGGTTCGGAATATGTTTAATCAGGTGACATCAGATTATCTTGTCAAACATTACTATTACTATTTATAGTCAGTTCGATTACTTAGTCCATCGTGGCCAGACTTTTGAGAAAATTATTAGCACAGTTCATTCGGGAAAGGATATTTTATAGAGATTAGACTTGGTATCCCATTAATACCCTATATAATGAAATGATTAATAAACAATAATTATTAATACATATAAACATTTAAAATTATTTATACCATTCATACATTTAAGTCATAAGTCAGCGTGTTACTGCGCGTAGCTTCTGAGAGAAAAGTGATTTTTTTATCATTTGTTTTCGTTTGCAGTATTAAATGAATTAATTGATTACATGTGGCGAGCATAGCTGCTGATCCTGTCAGGATGATGATGATCGTGACTGCCATTTTGTGAAGGCTGAAGAACCTCACCTATTGTCGTGTTGTGTCGATGGGGTACGAAATTAGGGATATGTGACTGACCATTCCTTAAGTGAATTCCTGGCTGATTATTATAATCACTTGAGTCTTCCAGAATAGTGAAAGTTGACGCTCTTTGACGATCCGGTGTTTGATCTTGGTCCAGTCCACGCCAGCGGTTCTTCTTTCCAGCATAATCTACGTAAAAATCACAACGAATTCCAACATCAACTTTACTAATCTACTTTATAACTAGAACTACTTGACTGTTTAGAGAAAGAGAATAATTATTGTTCCTTACCACTCCTGCTGTTAAAGAAGCCATCAAATATCACAAAGTTGTTCACTTGGGGAATGATTTTTGCCAGATTGTAGTGCTTCCTCAAGAAATTCAACAGTTTATCGGATGGTCTGTCAATAGCGAAATGTTCCACGGGAATGCCTTCTTCTCGCATCACGTTCTCAAATAAGTATTTTCCACAACCTTGGCGTTGTCTTGATTCATGGACGTAAAAGTCGAGGATGCACATTGGCGAGAACTCGTGTTGAGTTCCAGACAGATCAAACATGAACAACTTCTTTTTGCCAATTTTCAGCAGTCCAATCACTTGATTTGAAGAGAAGTCGCACATAAAATAAATCTTCTGGTCTACACTAGTCCTCAGCTTTTCTGTGTTGGTGATTACGCTATGAAGTTGTTGCGCTTCAGCGGATGCTCGTCCCATTGTCTCCAAAATCTGCGACATGCGGTCTCTAACCGTTCTAAAATAATTGATACAAAGGTTTTCATCAGTCATATTAAAGATAGCATATTTTAGTGTCCTTAAAAGTAATTACTAACATCTGGTAAAAACTACAATGGTATTAATCTCATTTTAAGACGAATAAACCGAAAGTTTCAGCACGCACATTTTGGTGCTATTAAGCAGTAACGTAAGCAGTTTAGCAGTAGACATGGATTTTGTATACTTATTTTTTCTTTGTCGTGAAACATGCAGCATTATTTACCAATTTAAAAGAATCTATCATTACTTACGAGTATTTTTTAAGAAAAGTAACTGTACTTATCTCTCTACTTCTAACTCTTTCATGGTTCACATCTCAAGAGGAAAAAATTGAAACAGCGAATCTCGAGAAATGTTATACGTTAAGTGCACAAGAAGTGGAAAAGCTCATTCATGGTATTTCTTCGCTTCTCATCAGCTAGTGAGACCGTGAATGAAACAGAAGCTATGTACTTCAATTGCGGTATCTTGGGATGTAAAAATTTTGCTAAAAAAGCATTTTTCACAAATAATCTCTTCCTATGCCTTTGTGCTACCATGCAATATGAAGTCTTTAATCTACCAACTATACCCTACCCTTCTTGTGTTTTCTGTTGTAGGGTGTGATTTTTTCATCTCTTTCGCTCTGTTGCCTTTCCTTCAGTACGAAATTCCGTCTTGTACGTTTATTTTCACGGTTACATAATTTCTGAAGAAGGCCAATGACTTTGAAATGAATGAGATGCGAGCTCACAGAAAGATAAGTACACGAGCGTTGGAGTTACATTTGTTGTAAGGGTTTTGATGTATTTTCATTCCTTCATCATTATAATAATGCATACAAATACAATCCACATCGTCATATCATCTATATATGCCAATTGGTTGCGTATTTGTTCATCGCTTTATGCAATTTCATTTGTCTCCGGAAAACACCAATTCGAGCTCAATGCTCAATATTGATCACGATTTCCATTAAATTCAAGCAAAGCACACAAAAGAAAAGGCAAAACTCCATACAACATTCAAGAAAGTGCAGTTGTCTGTTGTCAGACGTAATTGCAATACTATACTATGCATATTTTATATTTCAAAAATTCGATATTGTATACATAGAACATTGCAAAAACAACACCAAACACCATTTAAATGAACAAGTGGGCTAAGCGCTTAATCGCTTGTGACGAGAGTTACTTAACCCCAATTTTAGAAAACATCCAACCGTACACCCGGTTTTTAAGTTTCTGACTAATGATTTGACACAATTTGAAAGATAAACTTGCAGAATGTTATGAATGCATAACTTCAGAAAAGTATATGCTTCGCATCGTGAGCACGTTGGCACTTGGAAGTATATGAAATAGCCAACGCTTTAGAATTAACTTCATAGTTTTGAGACTTTTAGTCACGACTTTACTTCGTTCAGCTAGCCACCTGTCAAAATAATTAGATACTCCTACTACCAACTCACGCAAGAGTGTATTTTCAAACAAATACAAAGAAACTCATCGCTTCATCATCAAATTAATTCCATTTTTCTTATCTCCCTTCTCTACTATTACGTTTTTTGAGATTCCATATCATCTATTAAATGAGCTAAATATGCATTACGCGATTGGACTATTTTATTTTTCTTCAAATAGTACCATTGACATCTGACAACCGTTAAGTGACTATTTATTCAGCATCAGTAGTAGTGTTCCAATTACCAGCCAGTGCAGTACTAGAAAAACTACAAACGAAAGGTTAGGTTAAGGTTTATGTAACTGCTAATAATTTTTGTCACTTGCAAGTTGCAACTATGAACGTAACGCTAGCTATGCTAGATAGGGATACTCACTGCTAGTATGAAGATTACAAGTAACACGGTAATCACAGAGTTGTGGTCTGTACCATTATTACAGATGGGATGAATAACATAAAACAACTTTGTAAAACGTTGCCGGTGGTGTACATTACCTTCACCGAAATTATTTCCTATGCGCTCAGTATAAATGAAATGAAACGCTTCAATTGCCACCGCATTCTTCAAAATATATACTGTAGTTTGTGCATCCGAGATGCACACAAAAAAGTACTACGTGCAGGATGTGAGTGAAATGATATTTTTACAAAGCATAGTACACACACCGACACCATTTCTACATTTATGCGGACATTTAAATCCCAAAAAGGCATTTACGTGAAGGAACAACGATGAGGAGGAACAGTGGAGCAAAAGTTTGTTGAAGTGAGCGAATAAAAGAACAGTGAACAACCAAATCCGTTATATAATTGTAGGTTTAACAAAAGCTAAGAATTTTTTTCATGAGACGGGTGAAAATTTCACAATCCTGTAGCTAGGCTAGCAAAAAAATGTAATGCTATCTGGGTTCCATTCTTTGATAATGATGAAAAATTACCTTGCGGGAAACCCATCACAATATTCATTCAGTGACAACACGAAATATAACCACAAAAAACTAGAGCACGACGTAACGGTAATAATGACAATTTTGAGGCAACATGGATTGAACTGAAGAAGCAGAAAACACAACAACACCTTTAGAAGCGTAATTTATCTACTTGGTTATTTCTCTCACCAATTTGTGGCAAAATTCTGTATTCCATCAGAAAAAAATGACATAACACGCTCATATGCGAATATATTATGCAGACTGCATTGACTGACGTAAGACAGTTAATAGATAGTTGTTTTAAATCACAGATTACCAAAATCCAATGGATTTCAAAAAAATGGAAAATGGTTAAAAATACTACAACCAAATCACCAGCATCTATTAATTACGGCAAGGGAAGTGAGAGAAGATACACAGGCATGACCGGAGTCTACCTAGTAATAGGTGGAAAACACGCCCTGAAACCGGCACATTATTTTACTAATCCCTTAAACATTAAATAAAGGAAGTATTAAAAGTGGAAGGAAGTCCCATCCCATCCTTTATATGCATGCAGCATGGGCTTGGCAGGATGAGGATTTATATAAGATTTTAAAAAATACATGTCATACACGAACTATACTAGGTTCTTAAAACGAAGCTTAATCGAAGGAAGTTTGAAAATCATGCCATATGCCATGAAACGCTGTCAATAAACAATAAATTTATATATTTGTATTACACTTGTTTGTTTGGCATCGTAAAATTTTAGGTCTAACTATTACTACTTCTACGACTACTAAGATTCTTAGTCTAAGAAAAAACCAGCTAGAAGCTACATGATAAAAGCAAAAGCTATTCCTTACTTTCCAATAATTTTCTCACTCACACTAAACTAACATATACTAGTAGTACGTTAGTACGTAGCCGCTTTCACTTTCAGTCAGATTAGACTAATTTACATTCACATAATTATTATTACACCACTGCAGTTTTCAACTAAGGGCTCAATTTTTCTCAAAGCTATGTTATATGGCACTTAACCAAATCAATCAAAGCAGCTTAATAGCCAATCGCATATTTATAATTTTCAGATCAAGCCAAGCCGGTTTATTCTGAGGTTTCGTTTTTGTTTCATTGTCACTCTCTCATCTCATTCCACGAACCACAGTATCTTACCACGAGATGATGACATACACTAGAAAACCCCCCAGTTAATAAAACTCATGTAAACATTTAAACAAATCAATAGTCAAAATTCATTCTGCATATTGTGAGTGCAGCAATCAAATGTTAGACCAGAAAAATATGAATGATTGGCTGTTAATTGTTATTTAAGTACAGTTGGGCAAACTCATGTTGTAGCAAGTTGAGATAAAAGAAACTTGATAAAGTCTAACATCTAGACAGACAAAGCACACGAGCCCATAGGAGGACGTACGAGACATGGCCATTTGGCCATATGCATGCAAGAGGTTCTGAAAAGCAATGTGATAGCCAAATCAGTATAATTACAAAAACATTGCTATTAGGCTATTACTGCCGAGTCAATGTGAAGAAAAACAGAAAGCTGTAGGAGGGTTGAAGACTTTTTACAAACAGCATCATCATTCAATTCATTCCTTAGACTCGTACTAGTCGTACTTCATACTTCATACAGCACAAATCTTAACAATAGATTTTCTTTAGGACTGACAATTGACGACGAGGAAATGGTTTATTTCTACTATCACCTACAAGATATTACTATTAAGCTTGTAGCAATACTTGCCTAATTTTAAGTTAGGAAGGAAATGATTGTCTACTACTACTGCATATGAATATTTTAGGCAATGGATCATGGAAATCGATGCAGATTGATGATTGTTATTGTTGCAACCTTGCAACTATACCTTTACTATTACTAACAACCTGCATACGAACGAATTTAAATCTACTACATCCATACAGGTGCACGATTATACATCATGGCACAAAAAATTGTAACTAACTAAACTAACGTAATGAACAAGAATACGAAGGAAGGATGTGAGAAGAATTTGTGATATGAACCTACAGAGAGCAATTGCAATACAGATATATGACAATAATATTGTGTGCAATGGTGCACTGTTCACGGTACCAAGGATGCACTTACGACATGGTAAGCATAAAATGGGTGAAAATAGCGTGGGCGACAAAATGTAAAAGATGCCTCTGGGGATGCAATAGAATTGCCACCATTGACCAGTAACAGCTTAATGTAATAATTGAATTAAATATGAAAAACCCACATTACATGGAAGCCATACAGCCAAAAGTATACTATCATCTTTGCAGTTGTGTGTGCTTGTTCATAATGATTATAAAATGGTCAGCTTTGAGACAAACACATAAAATTGGGAAATTACATGCAACAAAATTACCTTTCCATATGCTGAAAACAGCAAATGGTTATCCTATAGCAAAATTCCTTCAACAAAATCGTATATGCATGTTAGAAGGCTTTCGTTAGAAAGTGTTCACTCACGTTCACATACAATTCAACGTACCATATGCGCAATGCGCACAAACATAATAATAGAAAACTAAATTAAAACACGTAAGCACCTCAAGGTGTAAAAGCTAACCTTAACCTTGTAAATAGTCAATAATACACATTTATTAATGCGTTTTTCCTCAGAATGAAATTGGAGATCATTAAAAATTTTCCATCTAACCTCATCTCCTCCATAAGAAGATGTAGTTGTAGTATGAAATCACGTAGGACTAACTGACATGAATAGCAGAAGTTGACCACTCCACTAATGAACTATCTATCTGCGATTCCGGTGTTAAATAACAATTGATTTTTACAATTAGTCTAAAATCGCATTTCTAGTACCTAACGAAATTGAACAAAAATGTAGCTAGAAAGTGAGTCAGTAAGACTGCGCAATTATAATTAGTATTGATTACTTACTGAGGTCCAAGATGTGGAAGTCCAGGACAGTTCAAAGGAATGAGGTCACTCCCAACGATGGAGACCTCCTTCGGGAACAACTCAGTAACACGGAAGTTGTACTCCATGATGATTCGATTCTGGCTGTTCTTCTTTAATTGACTTTACTCTGATGACAAGATGAAACTGCTTTCGATTCGGATTCCTTTATTGGCTCGCAAAACTCAAAAGAAATTTCTGTAAAACCAAAGTATTAACTTTTACTTTTTCTACTTTTAAAATTCCATCTTACAAGGCTCATGTTAGAAACAAATACCTTGCCAGCTATTAATAAATGCTCACAATAATTCATGTGATTAACTTTAGAATTATGGCTACTCCTTATCGTACTACTTTATAGGCATTTATATTGTATATACGTCTCATAACACAGTTGTCATAAACAATCAGTTGATTAATTACTTCTGTCTTTGTCCTTTCAAATCTATCTCTGATCTCATCTTACATCACATAATTGAACAAACTAATCCTGGCTTGCCGGTTTGAATATTCTCTACTCTCTACTACCCTCAACTTTAAATTTGACTTGGGATTTATATCCTCACCAAACAAACAAAAACAGTTTCACTGATAATTTAATCTAGTCATTTTTTAATCAGTGCGTAACATCTAACCTATTCTAAACCTGATTCGTCATGTTTACCGCCGCAACAATCAGTTTTCGGTACAACAATCAATGCCCGCTTGACATTTAACTTTAAGCACTATTATACCTTTAAAACCTCCTCCTTCAAATAAAACAATCGGTAGTCGGAAATATAACAAAGGATACAATTCCAAACGGCCAATTTTCGGAATTTGAAGCAATCAATAAGTTTGTCACAACCAAATCTAGATAATTAATATAAAAAAGTGAGTTCTTACCTTCGGATTTGATTTATAAAATGAGGAAACAAAACTTCCGTTAATATTCTTTACAGTTGTACTGTTCACTCGGTGTAATTCACAAGAATGTAGTTGGTAGTAGTAGTTCAAAATACATTCACTTTAACTTCCTCCGTGAGTTGTAAACATCAACTGAAAGGTTGAAAAAGTGTTTTCATGAACTCCACTGCAGCAGCATACGCAAGATAGACAGCTTAGGGATGAAGACGGCAGACGACCATTTGCATTTGTGCTTATATGCAGCCAAACACGCAATATCGGCAGTTGAGATTCCTAAAGGGAAGAGCAGCTTAAAAAAGCGTTCGTACGTCGTACTATCGCATTATATTGTGGGTTGGTTGGTGGACCAGATCAGGTGCACGTACAAAGTAGGTGGCAAAAGAACGTTCTATTCTATACTATTCTGTTCTACCATTCGAAAGCGTTGGTTGAAGAGAAGTTGGCCGTTCATTTCTCTACAAAACTTCAACGATGGGGGATTCAATTCAATCCCTATGCAGACTGCAGACATTGTGCATTTGGGCTATTGCGTTGCATGAAATGTATGAGCCTATGTTATGTTGGTTCTTGTTGAGTTGAGCATCAATCCGTCACACCGCCACCGGTATACCTTTTTTTATGTATGGATGACGAAGACAAAAATCAAGTCATGCTCATCAGAACGGTATAAGCTAAAAGGCAATGGGTACATTGAGTACCTAGTAAGTAATGCTACGTGGTATATCATGCATGACATGAATGAGCTTATATAGACTTATTTTCCTGGTCGTATTATGGATGTTGTAGGATGCAGTTCTGAGACAAACAATTGTTGACACATAGATTGCATTGTAAATTGTTAAGCTTAGGTTATTGTTAGACATCATCCTACACTATTGCACTGTATGAACTATTATGTTGGGCATCGAGAGAAGTGATGATGCTGATGAGACAAAGTGGTTGAATTGTTGTGTGCAATAGTGAATAGATAAAATCGACGAATTTTGGTTATGCTACGAGACTATTCGAGGCTATATATGAAATGAGACTAGATCTGTGCATAACAAACATATAGGCACTATTACACTTGCAATTATGATAAAACGCGTGTACTTTGACAAGTTAACACTAATGGGTTATGCAGATTATGACTGGAGTTTACATCTTTTGTCATAATGATTAAAAGTGACAAATATTTGATTTGAGCTGTGGGAAAATTGTTTAATATTATGTTCAAGGATAACATCATGGCATATGGCACGACGCCGCTTTTCTGCTGCAAATGCGATCCGTTAATGTTGAAATATGGCATGTCGGCTAACTACGTAGAATGTTTTAATTTATGAATGATTTAATTTAACTAACCTTTCAGCTGCATTTGCTTTTCAAAACTTTTCAAAACCTTTAAATCATGTACTATTCTCATTTTTTTCTTTCATGCTTACAGATTTTTAATGCCGTAAACAACCATGCAGACAACAGTTTGCCACAGTCAATTCCAAATATAGGATGTATTTGGCAAGCGTTTAGGGCTTGAAGACATTAATGCACACGCACGCATGCTGTTTGGAAGATGTACCAAGTAAAGTATGTTCATTCGCCAACATTCCAGATGCAATAAATCAAACTTAATTGTTTACGGTTTTTGTTTTTTATTTCAAGTCAATGTGATGCTTTTAAAACACGCAATAAGTACATACACTAGGTCGAAGTTGCTAATTTTCCAAAAATGGTGAATGAAACAAGCTAGGGATTCACTTGAAAATACGAAGAGTGATGTTAATAACCAGTCGATGATGCTGGCCATTTGAAAATAATGTATTTACTTCAGGTACAAGTAAAAGAAATCATTTGATACGATCCTTCATGATAACTTTGTACGGAAGTGGGTTACGTAAAAATCCAACCTCGCATTTGAAATCATGGTCTTTTGAGCTTGGGTCAAGCTCAACGAAAAATTGTTGGAAAATGTTGGTGATGTACAAGAAAAGTGTGTCTCTTGCAAGGGTCTCTCCGACACACTGGCGTCGTCCTATCTGGAAAGCCTGGAGGTTATCAGACTTTTGAAACTTCTTTCCATCTGTAGACAAGAAACGTTCCGGACGAAAGTTTTCCGGGTCGCCCCAAATCTTGGGGTCATAGTGAATGTAATAGAGATTGGGCTGTAGTACTGCGTCTTTCGGAATATGATAACCGTGAAACTCGCGGTCAGCCATGGCACGATGTGCGACGCCATCAGGGACCAGGGAAGAAAATCTCAGAATCTCCTCCAACAAAGCGTTCATGTATGGCATACTAAAATATCGACAAGTTGTGTTAGAGTAGTGCATTTAACGATTCCAGTATTGGATATTGTTTTTATTTCGTTTAAATGTCTTACTCTGGTCTGTCATTTACTGATACTTTCCTAGAGTTTCCGGTAATCTCGTCGATTTCCTGCTGCAACTTTTTCTGTGCATTAGGGAATTTGCTTAGCAGAAGCATCGTCCATGAAAGCGTGCTGGCAGTTGTGTCTGATCCAGCAAAGAACTTGATAAGGAGAACATTATAAAACATCGTTTAGTCGTAATTACTTGTATATTAACCAAACAATGAATAATTATCCAACAACTTACCAGATCAAATAAGGTGGCAACCAGATTACGTTCTGCAATAAATTGGTATGAGAAAGAATACCTTAATCATTAGGTGATCCAATTATTGCAGATTTGTAAATACAGCATGTATTTAAGTTTTCATACCTGCTCTACTTCCGTGAAACTGAGAGTTTGGATCAGAAGAGGCTTTCTTCACTTCGGCCAAGTACACATCAATAAAATCCCTACAGGTGAATAATGTAACATATTTTCAAAGTCTAGAATCCCTTTAAATAAACAATCCAAGTTATGTTGCATGTGAATTTTTTTACCGTAAATTGTCTTCCTGAAGGTCGCGCTTATGCTCCCCAACTACCTTCTCAAAGAAAGTTTTGTTCTCTTCCATAACGCCTCGTACAGCATTGTAGCCTGATTTTTCAGGCATAATGTACCGCAACCAAGGCATGAAAATAAGGAGACCACCTCCTTCCAGGATTTCATTAAAGGTGCTATAATGCGTTTTTACGGACAAAGTAAAAATAAATATGTCTTTTTTTTGGATTGAAGTAACGTAGAAAATTTCATCAACAAGTGGTTACTTACTCGGATGTGTTCAAAGCTAATTTTAGCAACTGCGGGTCATCCTGTTTAAATCGTTGATTGGCAAGAATGGTCCATAAGGAATTTACCAACGCAAGTCTCAACGTTTGGCGAATTCTTGTGACAGGCTTTCCCTCTTGAGACTTAAATAATGCTAAAACTTCACCAAGTTCCTCCATAATTTTTGTTTCCATTGCAGCTTTACCAAATCCAAAGTCACGTAGCTGACGAAGAAGAAACCTTAGAATAGAATATATTCTTTAGTGACATGTCTAGCCATTTCAATACAATGCCAAATGTACTGTTCTACCAACCTTCGATGAACTTCCCATAATTCGCCCTCCGAGTTGATGATACCTTGGAGTTTGAAATATTAAATCTTTTTGTTTAGGACTTACTGTATAATCTGTACATATGTATTTGTTGGAATGGCCCAAAAATTATGCTTTTCAATAAGACATACCTAATTTGTCCTCCTCGTAAATATCAAATCCATCAAAATGTGGTCTTCCAGCGAATGCAGGATCGGTAGTGAACATTTCTTTGCACCATTTGGGATTAGATATCACAACCGTCCTTTCATAAAAACGATCCAAGATACACACATATGAATTCATTTCGCTCTTGTGTTGTGGAAAAGATAATTATCTTTATAATACGCGTTAGAACTGATATGTGACATTTGGATTCTTACGTTTTTCCACCAATTTTGACCTTGTAAATGTCGCCATATTGCTCCGTCCATTTACAAAACTGCTCATTGGGATACTTCCCTAGCTGAAGCACGTTTCCGATGATTGGAAGGCTCAGGGGACCTAATATTTTAACACACTTCGGTGTTATTGATAATCAGAGGGTGAATCTCAATAGAATGTATAGCAATAATTCATACCAGGAACCTCCTTCAAATTCTTATTCTTGTTACTTTTCCCCCTATTTCGTAAAAACAAAACTAGTAGCACAGTGGCTACTACAAGTCCAATTAGAGGGAATGCCATGATTCCTCACTAAATATGTCGTTCTATTAGAAATGGAATAAAATCCAGTAGTAGAGTGAAACTATAGTGGGAAACACTTTTCTGGACAATTTTGTGATGCATCCGTCCACTAGTCCAGCTAAAACCTAACTCAATGAAAGATTTCTTTAATAAAAGCGGAGGTGTGGATTTAGTCAGAGAACTTTCAAGGTTGAAGGTAAGATTTGGTTATCTCTACAGTCAGGATGACTTTCAATTTATTATCATATAGTATATATTGGTTTATACGGTATGAAGTGTTTTTTTGTTGCATTTGAGCATTTGACTGATGCTGCATATGTATAATGACAATGATACGATGCTTGGCATTGTAATTAGTAATAATTGCTATTCATGCATTCAGTCATAGTCATGTGGCATGCAAGTGCTGGCCGATAACTTTCCTGGTAAGTCCAGTTTATAAAAAAATCACTATAATTACATTTCGGGCATATAAAAACGGTCAAATCATACAATCGTGTTGGTACTCTGACTCTGATATATTGGTAAAAGAATGTATTTCATAAATTACTATTGCATAGAAATGTTTTTTAAGGATTGGTCCAGCGCGTGAAAAAATCATCACTGTTTGCTACCATCTTGCATAACATACGCCGTCCTTCATGGTTAGCTTGTAATCAGTCATCACGTCATCAGTCTACTTAAAACGTTAAATACACAAACACAATGGATTCACGCATGAATGCATATGCACTGCATATTATGCAGTATGTATGTGTTTTGTCATGGAAAGCAGCCTAAAGAGTGTCTGAGTTGATACGATATCTCAGTTATTAAGTTCAATCAATCATGGTATACATGAAAAAATACAAAAGTTGGTTTGTACAAGTTATAATTTCCTATTTTTATCATACTAAAATAGTTTCAGGAGATTGTGGTATATGCAAAATCCCAATCTCTGTGGATTAATAATAATCAGTGTTCATACTTCTAGTAAATTTTGTTATTTGTAGTAAAATTATTTCGATGTGGGAGTATTCGGATGACCAACTATGCAATGGTAGTGAATTACATAATGTTGCATTTTTCATACAGCGAACTATGATCAAGGTCAAGTTGCCAAATGACAAAACATATGTATCTATTTATCAGTATTATCACATCTGATTTTTTATCACAAGACCAATAAAATAGTTAAATGCTTACTTTCACCTAGACCGTGGTATGATTAGCATTTATAATGTATGTATTTGTCATCAAAATGTGTTGTCCAACACTAACCAAAGTGCCTGCAAAATATTGATTGCAAGTCATGCACATGATCCTTATCGCATTTATATATTTATGTTTAACCATGTTCCGGACAAATGAAAGAAAGTGAAGTGGCTATGTGGTAATGGCATAATAAACATGTTCACAGAATTAACTTTAATTGCGCAAACGATCTTTCATTATAACGGTGTATGGGAGTGGAGCACGAAGAAACCCAACCTCACTTTCACTAACAATGGGCTCTACTGAGTTTGGGTCAAGCTCAATTGAAAACTGCTGAAAAATGGAGGTTGTATACAAAAACAGCGTATTCCGAGCCAGTGACTCCCCAACGCAAACCCGTTTTCCAATACTAAACGCCTGCAAATTGTCATTATTAATAAATTTCGTTCCATCCAAAGATAGAAACCGTTCAGGGCGGAAGTTTTCAGGGTCACCCCAAATTGCTTTAGAATGATGAATGTAGTATAAATTGGGTTGAATCAGAACATCTTTTGGCATGAAATATCCTCGAAACTCACTATCATCTAAGGCACGATGCTGAACACCATCCGGTACAATAGAAGTAAAGCGCAGAATCTCATTAATTAAGGCTTGCGTATACGGCATCCTAAACCATAACGAAATACAAAATAATATTTTACAGTATTCATCACTACTACTTATTGGAAAGTTTTGCGGCAAGACTCACTTTGGACGATCATCAATGGAAACTTTTCTCGTATTTCCTGTAATCTCGTCAAGTTCCTGCTGAAGTTTTCCTTGGACTTTAGGATATTTGCTGAGTAAAAGAATAGCCCATGAGATAGTGATGGCTGTTGTGTCAGAGCCAGCAAAGAACTATTTTTCACAAAAATAATTGGAGATGATTTAACAAGTAACGCACGCTGCTTAAATATTTTGTTGTATTTACCAGATCAAATAAGGACACTGCAAGTTGACGTTCTACAATGAAATATAAAGGCAATTATAAGTAATTCATACATCCGATGACCATGCTAACTTTAAAAACTTAAAGGATTGTTATATCTTGTAAGTTTTTGCCTGCTGCTTCTCCATGAAACGGGGAAGTTGGATCTGTTGTTTTTCTAACTTCTGCCAAGTAAACATCAATGAAATCTTTAAGATCATCCTCTTTGAAATTTTTCTTGTGTTTGGATATCGTGTCCTCAATCAGCACTTTATTCTCATGAAATATTTTTCGAATGGTAGTATACCCAGAAAGTTTGGGGAATATGTGTCTTAACCATGGAAGAAAAATTACTAGACTGCCAGATTCAATCACATCGTTGATAGCTCTACATTATTCATAAAACCATGTATCTAATTGTAACAATCATGAATAATGATGTTATCCACGAAAGAAGGTTTTGAATTCTTACTGAGTTGTGTTTAACGCTAATTTTGACAACTTTGGATCATCCTGTTTAAATCTTTTTGAAGTTAAGATGGTCCACAGTGAGTTTACCACAGCAAGGCGTAAGGTTTGTTTAATTTCAGAGACTGGATTTCCGACTTGCTTCATAAACCGTTGGAGTATTTCTTGAACCTCTCCCATAATTAAGCTTTCCATGACAGATTTGCCGAAGCCAAAGCCACGGAGTTGACGAAGCAAATAGCGTCTGTGGGTCTCCCATAATTCACCTTCCGAGTTGAACAGTCCTAATTTGTTGATAATCAATCGCATGTTCATAACGCAACCATCAAGTCTCTACTAAGAACCATAAATCATAATAGTTCATTTTACCCAGTCCTGGATTTTCTTCATAAAATTCGAATGCAGGTATGTGAAGTCGGCCAGTGAAAGCAGTATCATTGGAGAATATTTCTTTTGTCATTTTGGGATCCGAAATTACAACTACCCTGGATAACATCAAATACATGCAAACTTTCAGAACCCAAATAATCCATAAAACTCGAATTAACAATAAAGAATCACTTACGACTGATTCCCAAGTTTCACTTGGTAAATATCCCCGTATTTTTCAGTCCATTTGCAAAATTGGGCATTAGCGAACTTGCCAAGTTGGAAAATGTTACCGAACAGAGGCAGGCCCCTTGGTCCTATTGAAATATTAATACTACATGTATATAACAGGATTTATTTTAAAACGTTGCCTCATACTCTTAACATTTGCCAATGAAAGTGCAGGCATGTCTAAATAGTAGGCATAGGTTAGCTTAATGAATAGTCGTTTTTTCAGATTTTGCCAGCGTAGAGTTGGAGCATGAATATGTAGTTCTCACGGCTATATTGATTTCATGCATAAATTGCTTGCTAAATAATATAGACGTAGCCTTACCAGGAATTTCTTTCAATCCTTTTAGCCTTTTCTTTGCTTTGTGTCTTCTCCAAAACCAAATGAGTCCAACTGTTGCGACGGCTAGGCCTGCTACATGAGGGTTAACTTTTTCAGAGGGTCCGAAAAAGTATGAAGTAAATATCAAACATGATTTTATCTGACTGTTTTATTGATCAAACTTTATTATTAATCGATTAAAAATTAAATAAAATATTGCAATAATAAATTTTAGTAAATATTGAGAAATTTATTCCGCAACAAGCTTTGCATGGGTGTAAAAAATATATAAAAGTGACAGCTTGACTGCTTGAGCTTTGATCAACTGCACCGTATACTGCCAATTCACCATTGGCCTTGGAACATTTGAGATTCATCGTAAATTGTCCAGCTGTATGCTCCAGTCCAGCTGTATGCTGAATAAGGTAGTGTACATTGGCTCTGTAATATTGCATTGTATAGTCACTTCAATTTATCTTCTCTTTGTTTGCCAGATGAGATACTCCACTGTTGAGTATCAACATGAAATAGGCACGTAAGTATAATCATTGATGCATGAGGTACTTGCTACATGATTTTTCATCTTGATTATGCTTTAGTACTGTGATGGAACCCTTCGAATCAAAACTTATATGCATATTTCAAATCTGCAATAATTGGATAACCTAATGATTAACGTATTCCTTCTCGAAGGTCGGTAGAACAGTACATTTGATATTGTATTGAAATTAGTAACTTCAAACTATCGTACTTTTTGTGTTTTAAAAGCATCACATTGACTTGAAATAAAATACAAAAACCGCAAACAATTAAGCTTGATTTATTGCATCTCACTGGAATGCTAGAAAATGAACATACTTTACTTGGTACTTTCTACCACAGTACAGCTCAAATGTGCGAATGGAGATGGTAATTCTAAATACATTACGCGTGCGTGTACTTTAGTGCTTTCAAACCTAAACGCTTGCCAAATATATCAAGTATTCAATTACTAGCGATAAGACTGGGTCGCAAGAAATGTTAAGTAGATAAGGTGGCAGCAATTCATTCTTTGATATCGCTAGAGACATTCCTTCGCTCCTTGATGGAAATCAAAATGGGTCATCCTCCAGAAATAGTGATCAAACCTAAGAATTTGGAGTAGTAGCCCAAGTACTTAAAGTGTGACGGAATGCAAAATATTTTAGTGCCAGACCAGATGCATTGGAACATTGGAAGTAAAGGCCCATTTCGACTTAAGGTTTCATGAATGTTGATACTATTACATTTATCGCGTCATTGATAGTATCATACCGTTGACCGTGCACTAAAAAGAAATGCCCAAATTGATTTGATGTAAGAATTCCATCGACGATCCATTTTTACTATTTAATTTTGAAATTTTTATTTAATTCTTCGTTAGAAAACATCTTTGAACAAGTATATATGTATGTTATATGTATATTATATGGACAAAGAGAGATATTTTGACATTTTGTTGATTGTTGGCAGAGCAGTAGACTAAAAATTACATGATGTAAAATTGCAAGTATAGTTTAGCAGTTTTTATCAAAATCAATAGCTACACCGAGTATGTAACAACTTAATAGTATACAAGCGCAAGATAGTATACATTAACAATCATATAACTGCAACGATATCTCATATTGCACAACATTACATCAGACAAAGTTATACTGACAATATGCTAACAACTAGAAATAAAACCACAAATTATTTATAATAATAATAACATACTACACCAATTCGAGCAAAGAAACTCTATCAAACCGATTTCCCTGTAATCACACAGTAAGCAGTTGTGGTATGCATGATGGAATGTTTCAAATGTTGAAAAGAACAAAGGTTAGAACCATCATGGATATCGCATATACCCTTCCATTCCATATTAAAAATACTTTTTCATTAAAATAAAACCAAGTTTTTTTACATAATGACCACACACATTAAAACTCAAAAGTCCACAGGTACTTCCTTTCAACAAACCATATGCATTATTATTTCCACAACTGCTTTCCTTCCAAATCTGGGTGACACATTTTCATTATCATCGTCACAAATTAAAATAAAATCTATTACATTAATTACTTAAATACAAGAGAAAACTGAAGTCGAGTTGCTGCCTACTACATTTTCACATGTATTACATATAATGTATGTATGTATGTCCTTTTGCTACGTATAACCTGTTTCAACATTTTGTCGTGCATCTTATAGTGTGTGATATTTTTTTTATCTTTCAACGCTTTCAGTTCTTTAGTTAATTCTAGTTACGGTTATAAAACTGTGAGAACCTCAGTAAATTTGTAAAAATGTCGAGCAGTAATTAAAAACGAGCTTTGCACATGACTGACCAGCTTCAAAAGTTTAAAATAATGATACCATTACTTTAATGTACATTTGGCGATTAAATCTAAGTACATTTTCAATTGCCTTTTGCATTTGTAAGCTTGTAAGAAGAAAACAAGGTAAAATATATTATTTATATATATTGCACTGGGTTAAGATGAGAGAAACAAACTTTTACTTGAAATGGTAACCCTTCAACAATAAAAGTTAGCTAGGTCTATCGATCTATACAGATCCCATTCGTATAGCAGGGCTCACAGCCAACAATATGTAATCTACACAAATCACATTTTTAATCAACCCTTAAATTTACTTTTCTCCCTCATTATTGATCTATATATTTGTTTAAAGAAACAGTTCCAGCCATTTTACAAATACTTTTTTCGTCACAGCAGCATTCACCATAAAGTCATACATTTTTATATAGTTATCCCTGTCCACCTGAATAATAATCAGTCGTCTTCTCCTCTACTAACCTACAATTTTTCAGTATTCAACGTATTTAAAAAACGTTTTCGCTCTCTTGTATCTACAAAAATCTTATCATCTTAACTGCTAACAGTACCAAGGCCGGAATCTGAACGGTATTTTAGAAGAAAGGGAAGATATTCTATCGTCATGTAATATATATGAGATGAAGAGAGGTTTCGCTCATTTACATGTCTCTTTCTTTATATTGAAGGCATTTTTTTCTTCCAAACTACCTCATTTTCTTCACCAACATAAATATCATTCCCTTTGGCTCACGTTGCGTCGAGTAATTTATCATATCACCCACAAATCAACAATCGCAGTGATTTAATCAATACATTCTCTCTACATCTTGGAGCTCTGACTTTCTCCACTTCCTCAAAATATTGTATGGTATTTCATATCCACTTAAAAATTCATACAAACACGTCATCGTACAAAAACATATTTTTGGTGATTCTATCCTTTTACTTGGGGACTTTCCCCACATACGATACGACCAAATATATAATTAGGCATCTTAATTATAACAATACTTTTGTTATCAATAAAATTATACCGTACTTATACAATATATAGTTGTATTTATCACAAGGTGATATTTATTGTAATTATCATGTACAAAATGTATTTAAGAGTTATTGCAAGCTGCCCGTCTGCCCAATATTGTGCTATCGGGTTTTTATCGATCGAATGTGGAGAAAGTCAAAGAAAAGGAAACGGGTTAGTAAACTTAACTATCGTGAAGTGGTGATTCGTATTATATGTACACGTTTTTTAAACCTAGTTTTTTGTGAATTTTTATTTTATTTTGTTTTCTCTTCCTTTCCTGTTAAAATTGAAGCGAACGATTTTCGTCAAAATATATATAGATGATTATTTACAAATCTCGATCAGAATGCAATTTTTTTGGTTAATGATTGTAAATTTGCATTACGTTATATATAGTTAGTATTAGAATTATAATGGTAGAAATAGTGTTTTTGTCACAATACAAACCAGTCGATCGAAACAGTTTTTGCAATATTTTGAGTTATTTTTAAGAAGATCAGGTAGGTAGCACGAAGAGAAACGAATGGATGATTTCAATACTAGTACATTGGATGCATTTTATAACAAGTGATGATCGAAGACATTATTTATCGAGTTTTTTCTGTTATTGTTAGTTTAGAATAAAATTCTTCATGGATAAGATGCTTTGTCATCTTTTACGCGTAAGCAAGTCGTAAAATATATTAAGTTTTTTTATGTGTGATGTGATGATATCTACTGTTTACTAAGGTGTTAGTAAACTGCCTTTTTTTAAAATCTGGATAGTTTCTATTAAACTTTGATGTCTAGAGGTGTTTCAATATTCTCCAATTGTAACATCAATCTTCATCTGCAGACTGTCCAGGTACTTTATTGCTAGCTGCAGCCACCGAAGCACCGGAGCTCGTCGCCGTTGAGCCACCACCCACAGCACCTGCTACTGTTGAGCCTGAAGTTGATGCACCACTTGAAGAGCACGCACCGGAAGATGAGCTTTTGCCACTGGCTCTCAGTCCTTTGGATCGGGCTTTCTCCTTTCCACTTTGAAGAATCCCGGGCAGTTCCATCACATCAGCGACGATAAAGTCTGGAGGTGGATTTGGCTTCTCAGCCGGCGCACCTTCTGGGGGAAGGACCCACATTGTTATTCCAATTTCAGCTTCGAAACCTCCCACAATGTCAGTTTCAATCTTGTCCCCGACCATGAGACACTCAAAGGGTTCCACTCCGAGCTTGGTACAGGCCCGGTGGAAGATTTCCGGTTGGGGCTTCTCATATTTCAGGTCACCGCTCACGACGATCGTGTCAAAGTGCTCGGCTATCTTCAGCTCACGAATCTAAATGATGACGATGAGAAAAGATGAGCAAAAAAAGAAAATGGGTCATTAGGATTTTTCTTGAAGAGCTGCATTTTATAAGTTTTTTGTTGTAACGACTAGAAATGACTATGTATATTCATATCTGCACTCAGGATCAATCATACTAATATTATTCTGTTATTTTCGTTACACATCTTTGATGATGACATGCATGTCATATACTATGACATCTGACAAAATGGCAATACTTATCGTTGTCCAAGTCGGGTTTGCTGAGAGAGCTATAATACATTTTGTCAAATGTCAGGTATATATGCATGTAAATTTGGACCACCTAAAAGTTTCCTATTCCCTCAAATACGACCCTGGTGCAGATACATATTGTTTTTTACACTAGAAAGATATATAACCCAAAACCAATTTAGTTTAGAAAGTAAAATCTCTTAAATGTAACCTATTATAACTATAACTTATTTACGTCGAGTATTTTAGTAGCACAATAATTGATAATGTCGACAGAGCTAGGAGATGAGAGCTTTGTGTTGTAATTAAAACTTACATAATATGGCTTTATTTTGCTCAAGTGTGCCTGATCTGATCACTCAATCAGTGTGTGAGCGAGCATCAAACATTCGGATGCCTTTGCCATGCTGTGTGCATAAATTTTTACTGTCATCATTCGCACAAACAGTCTGTTTTGCTCAGAATATTTATCATACTGTGTTCGGACAAACTAGGATTTGAAAGTCAATTCACGGACACTGGCACTGTTCATATTTCAACCATACAATCTCATTTTTTTGGAAAATTCAAATCATTTTATATATTGGTCATGACAGCACACACCTCCTGTACAATAATACACATTACATTACATCGCATCATATCAAAATCAAACCACACACACGGACAAAAAAAATGATGGCAATTAATGGATATTTTTACTCGGATTCTTTTCGTCTCATCCAGTGAGAGAAGTGAGTGTGAGAGATGGCCATGGCCAGTAGTAGTAGTAGTATGGTAGTGGTAACGGTTTCAACAAGAACACTTGTGATGCGCTGCACACAACGCAAACAATTTTTTCACTACACAACGCAACATTCATATATATTCATAATCATAGCACGTCATCTCATTTTTTAAATTAAACATCAAGAATTAGCATCAACAACAACATCAATAAGTAGCACACAAGAAGAATGCTTCGATCGCCTACCTTTTCCCATTGGGATTGAGATGGGCCGTTGGTAACGAGAGCAAGTTGGTATTGCTTGTGAAGGCTTCGCAACATGTTCATTTTCCCTTCAGATAAGGCCATGTGACGGTAGCGCAGTTTTCTCCACTTGAGATATATCACCTCTGTAAACATGGATAAAAATCATCAGTTATAACCTTGTAAAGACCTTTTTAAATGCTTTTGGTTCTCAAAAATAATCATTCGTACCAGCGACTTCTTCGTATTCTTCCCCTAAAGCTTCAATCCATAGCAGTAGTCTCCATTCGTCGAGTTGCATGCGGGGAGCTTCAGGACAACGACGAAAGCGCCTTAAGAACGTGTCACAAGCCTTTTTAGCTTCAAGCACCGGGATATCCATTTCTCTTGTCATGATTTCGGAAATCTGATCATTACAAAAGACAAATAAGGGTTTATTAGCAAAAACAATATACCATGAAAATATATCTACATGATCTTGATCACATCGTTAATACATACTGTCTCGGAACTCTGAGCCGTAAAATGTTCACGTGTAAATACATAACCCACTCATCGCCCACAGTGACCTTCTAACTTTTATGAGTCATTCGGATTGATGAGCAACACACAAAACAAGCTGCGTACTGTACTGTGTGGCACATGCCAACATAAATTTTTATGAAATGGTTCCTTGTCAGAAACGAAGACAGGTCCAATGTCTCGCCAGATTATTTGGCTAAACCAGTCACAGTATTTGGCAGTGGTACCACGCGCCGCTTTTCTTTCATCGGTATTGTCGAAAAAACTGACATGAATTGGAAAGTGAAACTATGCATGTAGCCTTCTAGTATATATGACAAAATGTATTAGTTGTTAGTAGCCAGCCACCAACTTACTACATGCATTATGAATGAATATTACATACTGTGAAACTCCTTTTGTACTTCATTTCCTTATTCATTGCCAAATAGTCGACTTTTAAAGTCATTGACAAGGTATAAATTGTATGTGAAGTGAAACTATTAACGTTCTATAGTTCTAGTTCATGGCCAGCAACAGCTCAGCTTCAAGGTAAAAATTCATTCGGGGAAGACAAATTGCTTCGAGCATATTTTTCCATACTAATTTCCGACTGTTTGAACAAAGTAATGGATGGGCAAGATTGTTTTTTTTATATTAAGCGACCGCTTTCCTATCTCTCTTACCTTACGTCATTCATTTTCCTTTTGAATAAATTTTCCAATTTATGTCTTCAAAGCAAACAAACATCTTCATCAACAAACACAATTGAGTATGCATTAGAAAGTGAAAGGAACGGAAGAAAGACCCCATATCGTCGTGCCAAGCACGAACCAGAGATAGGAAACTTTTTCTTGAGAAAAGAAAACACTTTGCTATTCCAATTTAGTTAGACCCACACCATTTCCCAAAACTTTTACTCTGAGAATATTGGCTTTTGATCGAATTCAGCACGGAAAGGTGATTTTGTGGAAAGGGCTATCAAATATTGCCATTAGCGGTAGGCATCAGACAACAGTTCCACAAAGAAAGTTTTGCTTGAAGGGAAAATGGAAATTGAGTGTGAGCTCTTCCTTACTCCTTTTCTACAGTTCATTTTATTATTTCAGACTTGTATGTGAAAAATATTGACTGGGCTTCTGTTTCTGATGGAGGTATGACAATACATGTGATATAGGTGATGACGGATCGTGCTTGGAATACATTTATAGAAGGAGATGAGACGAAAAGTGCTCCTTTATATGGGGTTCCTTGGCGTGCTTGCACTTTTCCAGGGTCACTTTCATCGCATTGCGGCATTTCCTCTTTGTAGACTTTGCGGATAGATACGAGGATAAAATGTTGAGTACATCAGTACACCATGGTCCTGATTACCTTTTCTTATCTAAGAATGGTAAGTAAACATGTACTTGGATTGCTACTGAAAGCGGTAACTACATATACCCTCGCTCTGCAACACTATTCACTGTTGGTACTCGACATCTAAAGAGTTTTGAATTGAGGGTTTGATGAAGGGTCCCATTGTGAGCAATGCATTAGGTAATTTGGTGTTAAAATTCAGAATAATGGAGTACATGGCCTACTTCAGAAATTTGCAAGTAGTACTTACTTAGTACAGCATGCTTTCTTAAGTTGAAAAAGTCATTTTAACGCTACTGCATTTCACAACCTAGGGAATACATCCCTTGTAATACTATGTCATGTGCATTGTGCTCAAAACATGAAATTAGATGTTATGCTGAGAACCTCTAGAAAATGAGTTGGAAAGATGCCCAAGCTTTAAAAGCAGTAAGAATATATGTTTTTCAAGTAAAAACTGGCTTGGCCTTAAAAAACTTGTCATTTTGTCAAACGATCCCTTCACGGTGAAGGCTTCACCCTTTGAGATGGAAACTAATATTCTGCAAAATATACATTTGTCCCTGCCATCATTCCAGCTTCCAATGTCACGGAATGGTTAACAGCATGTTATGTTATCTTTCAAATAGATTAGCTTTTGTAGTATAAGGTTTTTTGACAGAATTATAAACGAACCCAAATGGATTTCCAAATCATCGTTCGTGCTAAAAAAAATGTACTACGTTTTTGCCAAATGCCAAACATGTCCTCCTGACTACATTTTTCCGGGTTGGTAGCAAGGAGATCGATTTTTTGCTCTCCTTTTCCAGATATATCTCCAGCCGAGTTGGTACGCTGTACTATATATACCTAAATGTTTTCGTATGGTCTATCATAAACGAGGTTATTACTCCACTCCACTCCTCTTCCCTTCCCATCGTCAGTTTTGCTAAAGCTCCTTTCTATCTGTAGGGCTTTATTTACCCACTTCTACACCAGTGAAAACCTGAGAGTTCTGACTACATTCCACATTTCTCTGTTATAGCTAGTTGGAAGTGCATTAAGCACCTAAAGTGTATTACGTAAAATGGTTCTATGAAATTGCTACTTCCAAATGCAAATCTATAATACGTATAAATATTAAAACAGGAATCTTTTTTCCTCCACTGACTCGAGCTCATATGATTCTTTTCCAGTAAAGTTGCTCAGTTTGCAATAATTTTGGCAAAGTCTTTTTTTTTGCCTCCAGTCAGCTTGGGACTTGCCTGGATATTACATAATGCCACCACAATCCTTCTAGCACTTGTGTGTTGGAGAAAAAAGTGCAATGCAGCATGGTGTTTGGTAACGTAACATGGCGTTCCTTTTGTACCTTCACTTCACTCCCTTATACTGGCGTATTGTATAAGGTATAGCCTTTTGATGACCAAATCGACCTTCATTTGCCTTTCCCAATGTCATCTATACCATGCCACACTGAAGGCGAAATGAAAGACTTTGGTTGTTCATTATTTTTTATTTTTCATGTTTTTTGCAAACGATATGTGCTTGACAGCCCGTTATTTTACTGTGTATAACTTTTGCATGGATGCATTCTGTACAGTTGCTTTCTTCTTTTCTTCTTTTCTTCTTTTCTGTTTTTATTTTGAATAAATGCCCATTGTAATGGAGTGGAAAGAAGGAGGCAGGCGTGGGATTGGAAATGAAATGTTTTGGGAATACAGCTTTGCACTACTCATTGCATCTTAAACAGAGACACACGTTTGAATAGGCAACCGTATGAGCATTTCACTCTGAAGGTCATATGTGGTACTCGTGCTAGTAATAATGACTAAACTTTCTTCAATGACACTAACTAAAGTCTTTGTTTTAGGTTAAATATGTATGATTTGAATACGATAAGGAAGTTGTACTAAGGAAGGAAGGGAACGCGATTGTTCTGTTCTTCCTGTTTTTGTGTTCTAATAATTAATATTTATATGATGTAGGATTCACGTCAGCAGAAATAAGGCGATCAACTGTACTTAGCTTGGAGAGCTTATAATAGGGTATGTATTTGCTTAATAATAGCTATAATTGTGGAGTATTTTGCAACTACCATGCAATTTTTAACGATATTATTCTAGCACGTGAGTCAAGGTACCTGGATGAGTAGGAACAGCGTAAATGGATGTTGAGAAAAATGGTTTCATAACCTGACGTCATTTCAAGATCATTGAATCGGAATAGAGTTCTATACATTTCATTCTATTGTTAGCTAGCTTCATATCACAATCTTTTCTGATCACTAGCTTTTTTATTCGTTTTTTTGTTGTATAAAATGAGATCTCTTTTTCTAGTTATTTTTTATTTCTTCGGCTTCTCCGGCGAATCCATATAGAACAGGTTTTGTTTGAGTGAGCTAGTATAGGCTAGTATGTTTCTGGAAGAGGATTGTACACACGACGAGAACACGTGAAAAGGTCAAAGGAACATGGTTCCTAACACGCTACCACGGGGCTCACTGGAGGCATTCAAGTGTATTCATCCAGGATATGCCATCTTCCGCTCTATAGTACGAAGCGAAGAATAGGAATTCGGTTAAAGCGGAGAAGCCGTTCTTTCCTATCCCATTTTAAAGATAAAATTACATGGTGGTACATACACCCTCATGTTCGCTCCCGCTTGGGTCCACTCTCTCGCCCATTGCAAAAAGAAAGGATACAACGAATGAAAACGGAAATGGGAAAGGCCGCTCCAACGAGAATGCTTACACTCTCCAGAAAAGTATCCTCACAGCCTTGTATAATTCAACTGCTGGTTTCGCATCAGCAAATTGGATCAAGAGTGTGCATCCTCTTTCATGTACCTGTTTTTCATCGCACCAGCATAAAGTGTTCACAATGCGAATGTAATCTGAAGAAGTTGCTCTTGAGCCACTACAGTTCACTTTCTCTGGGTACCCTGGCTTTCATGTCGGCTCCCCATGATCACTTGATGCTGTACAGGTGCTTTTTTATAGATATGTAGAGAGGATGGATGCTAAAAAGACTTGTATATAAAAGCTTTAGGAGCTATACCAAGGCGAATATGTTCTAATTAACTCAAGTCTAACTTTAGATAACGGAAATTATGTACTTTCGTGCTGTAAGCTTTAATTTTCGACTTTTTGCATCCCATTCAATCCATTTGGTCACGTCGTTATCTTCATGGTATTTGCCTTCGAATATTATTATGATAGCTGAGGGAGCCATAAATACATCAGTTTTATTGCAAACTACACACTACTACTACGTATCAGAGTGCATCTTGTAATTTATCACGTGCAAAGTTATAAGCGGAACATTATATTCTCCATCTCTAGAGAATTTTTTCAGGACGGCCAACGGAAGGACACATTATTTTCAAAATATTTGCTGTATTTATGTTCACATGGGCTTAGAGTCACGTTGCGTTTAAAACATTCCGTAACGCTGGGCTGACCTAGTTTCGCAACTGCCGGTCCAGTTTTTAAATTACATTACATATATGGGCCCACTATGCATTTATAGGAGCAGTTAAAATTGCAAAATGAAGCGAGAAAGCGTCCCCGCTTTCCCATTTCTATCCTTCATGTAAATTGTCCATAACCTACTTTTTGTTCCTCGCATTTTATTACAGTTTTTTGGTAGCCGAGTCGATAAAAGTTTTTATATTGAATTTTGTTTTTGCACAGATACTGAACCAGATAATATATGAGCAAATGCGCATGCATGCAGCAGCAATCCGGGAAATCACAGCTTGACTATAATGTTAGGGGCAATATATAGGTCATGTGTGAATGAACGTCACCAGAAAGACAAACAGTTGCAATTTACTTAATATGCATGCATGTCACAAAAAAACTTTATCCATCTCACGACCTAACATCACATCCAGTTTGAATGGGTGAACGATAAAGCTACAATAATCTGTTGGTTCTTCTACATTCACAGTATTATAACTTTTCTGCGTACTATATTAACTTCCGCTTCAATTAGAGAAATAATATTGGGTTTCGTGAGAGTTGAGTGTCCCGTTAAGAGCTTTTATGGGATGCACGTCATAAGCCATGCATTACCTCAATTAAAATTAAGCATAGAAATAGTTTGGAACATTTTAAAAATAGCTTTGCTTCACGTAAGCGTAGCATAATGAAGCGGATGAGCGTAATCTAACATGACAAAAGAAAAAAAATTTGCAACCCGTAATTTCATTACGGAATTTCTCAACAGCAGGAGCAAGACACATAAGATAATAGATAATACGACATGATAGGTTCACTAGTTGAAAATATATTACATGCGAATTTTATGTGCAGTCAAGACTGTCATGAGTCACCCAACCTTTTCCCCGATAAGATCCAACATATGATCATATCATCCTGTGATAGTTGAGAAAAAAAGTGTTTTGTTATGCTTGTGGAATCACAGACATGCCATCTAATTTGCATGCAAAGTTTCCTCTGTTTTACTCATTCATTTTATGGGTTTGCAAATCGCAAACGTCGTACGTAACACTGGCATTTTCGCAAAATACCATGAGGAAAGACGAAGGACGTGCAGAATTTTGTTTTCCAAGCCTGACTGCCACGACCGTCAGTCTTCATCTTATTCTCATCCCTCGAATCCAAAAATACTTTGTTGTTAGTCAATGCCTACCTCATCTAAATGCAGAAATAGACTTTTGCTTTCCTTTTTTTCCACCAAGCCCTGATATTTTTGTGTGATGGTATGGTCATGTCATATGTCAATTATACTTATTTCCATTTCATTCACGCTTCATACTGACTTGTTGTTGGCTCTTCTAAAACGCAACCTTGCGCTTGCGAATTCTTACTACTTTCATTTCTTTAGAATTTGCATGCGCAAATTGAAAATTGACTGTGAGTGAAAGAGAACCCGGAGCTCTGAAAACCAATTATATTCTTCATGTTTATTTTCAGTATCGTGTTCCATTTCAATTTCATCTGCTCCTTTGTATTTTTGTAAAAACTCCAGCTACTATATAAGCTTCCAAAAAAGGAGATGTGCAAGACGCAATCATGAAGAAGACGCGATATGATTTTTTGTTAAAAATAAACTGTATTCAATAGGTATATGAAAGATATAGCTACGATTAACCTTTACTTTTAACATGAAATCGCATACGTTTCATGGCAAAGGAAAAGTATCAATTTCATGATAAATCAAATCGATGTACAAAGAAAACATACGTGTGTATCATATATCATACGTTCTTGACTAGATAGTAATTCTTGCTCTGATTTGACATTTGTTATAAAGACCCATGTCCGATTTAGAAATCTGAGGAGACAGATAAAGTACCTAGAAACCATAAATGGATTAGTTTACCCGACATCTGTCTTGGTATCTCTTTACGAATGGACATTTTCATCGGATACCTTGTAAATACGGGTCATCAAAGTTTAAGCAAAATTAATGCCAACAGGAAGCCTGTAAGCATTTTAACTTGCGATAATAATTGTTAGTAAATCATGGAATCGTTTATTCCAGCTGCAAGTTTTCCATGAGCTGGGATTAGGTTGTGGCAAGCACTGCTTTATACAGCTATTACAGCTTTTATTGGGACTCTGGAATACAATTCTGTTGAACCCAGTCTTTAAGCCATAAGCTTAGACTTTCTTCCCATAACCCCCAGTACTTTTCCAGGATGGGTTGGTTTCATACATTTTGAATGAAACATTTTGCAAAATGAGCACATTCAAGAGAAATAGGTCTTGTTAAGCAAGTAGTTTAATGAAATCCTCCGCAGCTGCCTGATTAGTTAATTTAGCTAACGACTACGTGGAATAATTCATTTTCATCATAAAAAGTTTGTTAACGAGCCCTTTGATATATACATGAAATGAAAGATAATGTCCAATTCATACGAAAAAAATATCACTTTGACAAATGGTTCTCCAGTGGAATTATTTTATATGATTTAAATCCCTTTGTGATCAACGAAAAATAAAGAAAGGCATTCAGAATCAAGTTTTCAAGACTTGGAGACACTGACTCGGACCTTTTTAATCTTGGAAAGCAAAGCAGGTTCATTATCAGTTCCACCCATTAATGTTCTCTGTGCAAGTCCCAGTGTACAAAAAGGTGCAATGAAAGACTTGAAACAACATAATATACATATATCCATCATCTGAATTTCTCTTACTTCACTTTCATCTTCTTTCAGGGCTAATGAGGATGAGTGCTCAGCGCATGGAAACAAGATGGGATGTTTGAAGAGCAAGGTACAATCAGTAATTAATTATATACAGTCGTCTGTCGCCGTACATTGCATAGCCAGGCGCGGCTTCATTTGTCATACTCTTTCAGAATGTATGTATATCCTGCAGGCGGCATGTGATTTCAATGTGACTGTAATCGAATTACACATTTTCTAGAACGAGTGTGTGTGGCAAAGAAGTGAAAAAAAGTTGAAGTAATTTGATCACTTTTGTCTTTTCATGTTTCATACGTACATATAATTTTTCATTTCATTGGAACACAGCACGTGAATATCATATAGCGAGATCATTATTTGTAATGAATATAAATAATAATGAGCTTATGATTACTATGAAATCATTTCTCTTGAGCAATAATACATTATCGGATATCATGATTACGTCATATAGAACAATAAAATCATGGAGTTTTTATGTTACAATACTTTTAGAGAAATGGTAGCTGGAATAATGAACGAAAATGGGAGAATACGACTCATGAATTCGTTTTTTATGAACAATTAGAAAAAAAGGCTTTGTATGATGATTTCTTAATGCGTATTCACAGCAGTGCACTGCAGTGCAGTAGATGTTCCTTAATTAGTCATTGTTCATGTCATCAGTCATAATCATTCATGCATGGATACAATAATTATTAGACAGCAATGCTGATTGTGCCTGTCCTCATTTTACGAATGTGCAGGTGCACTTTGAATAAGTAGCCATTTTCATTGGAACCATCACATGCGTCATAAGCCAGAATCGTACGATGTTAATAAAAAAGCAGACATATTGTTGTCGCAAATGTCTGCCTATTGTTTCTAGTCTGTCAAGTACCTCTCATATTCATCCTTCTATTGTTGAAGCCCTTGTCGGCTCAAAGCGGTCTAATTCTCAAAATTTTAACGAGTTTGTTTTCTAAGGAAAAATACAACAAAAATTTGGCTAGTTCCACTGCGTAATAACTTTCTAATGCTATGCTATTTTATTTTATAATGAGAGTATAATATTATTGTAGCAATTTCGACAATAAAAGTATCGGATGATAGGAAAACCGTTCTGATTGCGTGTTCTAAACTGCGTACATTGGTTGATGAGGCAAGTTTTTGGGTATCTTATTGCGGGTACCTCTTCAAACTACTCATCAAAAGTATCTGCTCTAACTCCTATCTCTAACCTGCAACCTTTGCCTCTGTAATATTGATTGATTCAAGTCAAAATCGATTGGGAGCAAGTAGACGCATTCATTTCATAACTTGTACTTAATTTTCCTCATGATGATGATGACGATGGCCGTGACGTAACGAGAAAAGTCACTTGCGTATACCTACTTTGTGGACTGATTGATTGCTGAAGTGTATTAATAAACTCATCTGTCAACTTTTTTCATGCACATAATATTATGAATGTGTTCATCTATTCCTCCACACGTGCAACAACAGCAAAAATTACCATCAATCATTCATCAAATTATCAACTATTAACCATGGCCAATCCCAACTTCCCAACCAGAGCATTTATACACAAAGGTCACAGTGGAACTCGTTTTATTTGAAAATATATCAGCTCATCTGTGCAACAGCGGATAGCCTTTCAATTTCGCCATAAAGGTTGAGATATAAAACTGAGTTTTAAAACGTAGAAAAACGCATTATCAGTACATTGCAGACATCACAGCCTTCAGTTATCTCTCATCATCACATTGCGCGTCATCATCACCATTTTAGAATACAAAAATATGAGCTTACTAATCAATCTAGTTCAAAACTTGTTTGAAAAATGAATGCAAACTTTCCACATCAAATGAAGGATCAGAAAATGTTGAATGTGCCAGAAAAACAAAGGATTCCTGTCATTATATGTTGTATTTTTATTTACATGCCTTTCATACCATCTCCCCTCCTCATTGAACTATGCTGTGTAAATGTTGATATTGATAGTTTATCATATTATCGTAATCATGAATATGAAGATTGCGTTTGAACTCCTAATCTTGGGTTTGTCTGGAACAAAATTGGAACCAACTACTTGATTCAATGGGTGATGAACTCTGATGTGGCCTGAAAGCTTATAACCTTTCATTGTATTACCAAATCAATATTCACAGATTATACCATCTGAGTTTTTACAGACCCTATTTACCAATCTCCACCATAAATATTATGATATGATCACTTCCTCACCAATGACATGCGTAAAAGTCCAAAACCAAAACAACCAAGAGTCCAACAAAACTTTGGAACCGATTGTGCGTCATAATATAATACGCGCAATCGTTCTGTGTCCTTCACACAATATCATTAGGTCGGAGCTTAAACAGTTACCTACCTGAAACTAAACCAGTTCGGTAGGCAAATCAAAATTGGAAAAGTTTCCATGTCTAAGCTAAAGTTACTTTTTTGGTTGTGCTGTGTATTTACATTTTCAATACTTACATAAGGTCATCCATTTATCACTTAAAGGAATATTACAACGGAATATGATATATTTAAAGAGCCTAAAGCCCCGAAGTTTGTTTGCTTTGACTTTTCCTAGACGTCTGCATCATTGGATTACCATAATACAAACAACCTTTTTCTTTTCTACAAAAGGATTCTCTTTTCAGGCACCGCTGAAGCTTAAAACACATGGCAAGGTCATACTCATGTTATAAAGTCTGTCCTTACCAAGTCGCTAATGCTATAGCCAACCAAAAAAGTTTTACAAAAGGGATTCATATGGAGTCAAAAAAGACTGTCTCGATTTATCAATTTGAGCCGTTTTCTTACAAGACTTTACCTCAGTTTAGAGACCTGAGGTTTAACCTTTGTAAATAGTAATTGAATAATGTTGTTGTATTCAGGTAAATAAATACAAACATTTTCCTTGAAAGCGGTAGCAATCTGGTTGGAGTGAGCTACCCAAAAAAAGTTGACGACAGCAGGCAAAGGTTGATAATAATGATAACTTGGGAGAGACGGATTTGTACAACTTTTTTAAGGGATTTCGTAGGATTGACTACTGCGTAAGAAACCAGGATGCTTTTAGGATCTTTTCAGCTCTCATCACATTTGCATCACGTTTTTTAAGAAAAAAGGATGGTGAAACTTTGTTGACTTTTGACTTTCATCTTTTTCAGCCATCTATCCTTCCATCACTCCAAAATTCTGAAAAAATGTTGTGCAAAACTGATTTCGCAAAAAATAAACAGTTTACGCTTCAAAACCTGCACCTGCTTTCTCATTTCGACGAAATCATCAATTCACCAGTTGTAATATGCAACCCTTCATCGTTAACAATGTTTTGGTGTTCTCCTTAAGAAATCATGAATTTGTTGCTATTAACTATCAAAAGGATGATTATTTGCATTTTGTCAATGGTAAAAAGTTGGAATAGACGATTTGTTTGTAGATTGTAGACACGGATATCATAAAACTTTACATGTTTTTAGGTACCTTAGAATATAAAGTATTGCATTGGGAAGGAACGGAAATTGCATTTTTATGTAGTCAAATGTTGCATCTGCTGATAAACGTGTATGTCTGGTAGCACTCCTGTTCTTGAACTTAATGGGATGGTAGACCGTAAAACTATCAAGTTTCAAGTCAGTTTGTAGCTTGTATGTAAATATACAATTATATTGTTGAATTCATCCGTGCAAAAATGAAATTTGCATTTAACCATTCGCTCCGTATATACTTTGTTGCTTATTTATTATGCAAAAAAAACATGACAGAATGCACTTCACCACGATTTTTATAGTGATGTTGCCGTTTAGCTGGTTATCATCACATTATTACGTTATTTGGTTTGGTTGATGTGATAATGTCGTCACTAAAATCCTTGAAAATGTTAAAAAGTCTGATTAGAGTCAACCACAGACCCCACATAAATACATATGCATTAAAATACAACTGCACCAGTCACTGTTATCGAAAAATCAACGTGTGTAATAGTGAGTGGAGCAACCTGTCAAAGCCACCTCTGTAATTCATCATATCATCATCATCATCCATCCATGTTGGCAGAACTATGCCAAGTAATTCTATTCTTTCCTCAATGTATGCATCGTTTCAACTTCAGTGCTGAAGTTTTCTCCTTGACATTAACTCTCAAGGCATAATTCGATTCATCACTTCACCACCCCTGGCCACCACCAACCATGCATGTTTCATAGAACATTTCTTCCTGGCATGGGCTTGAATCCAATATCG
>LJIJ01001467.1:0-43474 GCA_001718145.1 Orchesella cincta
CGGTTGGCCACAGCATTTTGAGCTGCTTCAAAAAACAGTGGAAAGATGCTGATGGAGAGGTCGAGAGTTTCTGTTTCTACATCCCAGTTCCTTGAAGCATTTGACAACGATAAGTTGCTCCTTGTACGGCTCCAAAATCCAGTTTTGCACATCGAATTCGAATCCCCGGCAGAATATCAAACCAAGTGCCACATACTGAAGGTGAGGAAGCGGAGGAAGGAGAATCTCGCCTACGTCCTTTTTCAAAAGTTTGATGTTTCTTATCTCTAATGTCATCGCTTTTAAATGCGGCGTGCATGACAATAGCTGCTTCAATGTTAAAGCGGTGAAGTCCTTCCTTCTGTTCTGGTCCTCAATTGTCAAGGATGTCAGGTGACGGCCGAATTTCGAGAAAAAGTGAGCATCTCCCTTCGGGCTGACGATCCAGTTCTCCTTAACTGTTTCAGGGGTTGAAGTCGTGAGGTACACGGACTTTGTGGGGAATGTGCAGCTGTCAAACCCTCCCAGAAGAAAAGACGGGAACCGAACGTTTTCCACAGTCAGTTTCCAGTAGGGTTGAATTGTACAACCGGAACCTGGTAGGAGCGGTAGCAATATTGAATCCCATTTTTCCAGCGTGATAAGCGTCGTCGTTCTAGAATATCATCTACAGCGCTCTTCCATCGTGGATTAACTAACCGGCATTTTAACAACTGCGTAAATGTTAGGGTGTCGAACATCATCATCAGCAACTGAAAAGAGATTTGAAAATCATGTTAAAAAACAAGCTAATAATTGTCATAAATATTGGGCAATTTTCACACGGTTATAAAATAGCAATTACTTCAGCAGGAAGCTCCGTCCAGCCAGCCGGAAGCTTCATCTCCAACGCAGACCCTTCATGATCCCCTTGACCTTCGCCTGATTGGAACGTGGCAGCAATAGCGCGTTGTTTGCTTCTCGTCAACATCTTCACTTTCTTAAAAAAGTGTTTTCGAACAAACTGATCAGTTTCCCACTTCCTTATATTAAATCAACAATAATTATATCGTTTCAATTTTGGGCACGCTCATAAAATTCTCGATCTGCTCAACTCTCCGCTCTCTACACAAGTGACTTACTCCCGTCCCGTCCAAACAAGAATAAACCTGTACACCAATGAGAACGAGTAAATACAATCACAAACGACAAATGAACACACATGATGCACCTAGCTCGAATGCATACTATATTACACCTTCCATGCGACTGAGAAACGTTTACAAAGAACATACAACAGCCTATTACGAATAATTGTCGCGAATGTAATGTGGCTTGCTTGTATGGTTGTATAGATATTGTGTGATACTTTTTCCTTCAGAATATTTTGCTCTATTTGTATTTTAAACTATTCAGAAATGTCCTCATGTATCTCTGCCTGAAGCATATTTATGTATGACATTCTAATGTCTAAATCCAACCCATGTTTCAATGAGATGTAGGTCCATTGTGTCTAAACTAATCTTTAGTATAAAATGTACTTCATTTCGATGTGGAATGATCCCAAAATATTGTAGTCATTCTACTTATTGTCTAAATACTAACTTTCAGCTCCAGTGTTACAAGTTTTCCTTTAAATTATCATTGTATAAATACTTCTTTCCAGCTTATAAAAGGTGTCTCGAACTTATTTGGTTGATACCACGTTTCAACACGTTAATAAAGCAATTCAATACAATACAACTTCAATACTTCAGCTCACTTTATAATTGTTGTCTACCCTGCTTTATATCTGACTGACTCTAGGTTCTTAATTTCCCCCAGTTCATCTCTTCTGAAGTTTTCTTCTTCATATTTCAAGCATACATCTTTATCTTACTCTATCTATCATTCACTTGATGTAGATTCAGCAGTTTCACCAGAAACCATCCAATCATTATAATTTAATGTACTCAACATCTGTAATATTATGAAGAGCACGGTTAAATGTAATATGTTATGTTCTATTCTGTATGATTACACTTTACAATTTATATATGTAATTTCAATCATCACTTCGGGTTTACATTCTATATAATTTTATTTTATTAAACGGAACATGTCAAACAAGGTGCCAGAAATCCTCATACTAATAAATGATGAATTTAATGCACGGTAATCGTTTCCTGGATGGCCATGTGAAAATATATTTTCCATTGGATTTAGTTGGTAGCTAGAAAATATTTTGATTATCGTGATTGATAAACAGGACGATCAGGCATATTAACATGAGATTTAAGATAAATACCTTGATCTAGTAACGCGTGCATTGAATAAGTAACGTTACACCGAAAGCATAAAAATGTATATTTTTATCTGTAGTATACATCATCGCTTCTAGTACTTTGCTTTATCTTTTTGATATCGACTCTCAGGAATTCTACTTGCATAAATAATGTAAAGCATAACTGATGCTAAAAGATAACTCTGGTAATGGTAGTTTAATTTATGCATTTATATTGAATATATATTATTCATTTATAAAATTCATTGCCCATTTAAATCCACTTGGCTTAGGGTGGATTGGAGACATATTTATCCGGATCCATGCCGTCTTTATCCGCAGTCGTTAAATTCCAAAGTATGTCGTCCCGTCTGTTTTGAAGTAATTTCGAAAAACGCTGACATAAAGCTTTAATGATTTGGACATGCAACATTGGTTCCGTGTTGCGAAAAATTGCCTGAAAGCATTTTAAGATTTAACATGGATTGTTAGAAACTTCAAATGGACTTTCGGCCTTCATAAACATACGGTTTTAGCAGCTTCCTTGTTTTCTTCTTGAATTAACTTGTCATGTGAAAGAAAACTTTAAGTTAAAATGTGGATTCCATTTATTTGCCAGTTTGTCATAAATGCCAGTTTATTAAATATTAAACACGATAAACAAATTTGACATTTTGAACATTAATAATTAATTGAATAGAGATATTTTCTACAAATTGTGAAAGCTGGACACGTCAAAATGTACAACATAAAACAGCAACTAAATGTTTGTGACACTGAATATAAAATTACAGATAGCATTTGGTTTTGAAGAATTAGGTTCTATGGATTCAATTTAGATTGCGATACGGTTTATTTAACGAAAGAGTACATGACTGGTGTAGAAAATAAAAGTGCTGTTGGACAGAATTAGCTCCGACAATTATTTTTAATAATACCATAATGAGTGTAATATTTATTTTTTTTGCTGTCATTTGTCTTCTTAAACCGTATTTCCTTGGCATTCATTATATTATATATTATAGATCTAGATTTATAACAATAAATTTATAAGTATTTACGTTTATCTGATTATATGTCAATGTACTGCTTCAAAATTACTTTATACCAGCTAATTAGCAATTTTAGCGACAATTTTGTTGAATGACAACTATATCAATATGGACTACAAGATAAAATGTTGCACTATCCTACGTGAAAACTTTCCAACTAATCATATTTATTTATTAACACTAAGACGCTATGGAATCACATTTATCTTGCACTACATATCTCATTATAAGAGATAGTTCTTTCTATATACATACTAAAACACTGCACAAGTTGAACAAGCACTTGTAATCGAATTAATTTCCATAAAGATATGATAAGCCGACCCTATCGAGTGTAGAGGATTGCCGATAAGTTAGCGAACTAGCATTCAAACTTAAATTACTTCGTCAGCTGTTGTTGTATTTTTAATTAAGTTGGTGCGTCAAAAAGCCCATATTCTTGTGTTGTAGATATGCATTTTGGTGTTTCAAAAATGTCGGATTCACGTGTAAGCCAAGTTTAAAATCAACTACTCGTAGAACGATTTTTACATTACTATTTTGACGTGAGTGGCTGTGACTCGGAAGACCTGGCAACATTTTCGGGAGGAAGAATGTTCCAAAAAAAACTATCTACAGTTACATAAAAAACTGTGGGATCCGATGAGGTTTTTTTTGGGGGAAGAAATTTGGACGTTAAGTGACCGTTTACAACCCTCACAAGTGTCCATGAAGTAGAAAAAACATTCCGCGCAAGACTTCAACCTTAACGGTGAAGCTGGCAGCTTAAGACCACCACAATTTCACCAAAAACTTTGAGCTAAATTGTAGTTCAGAAGTCGGCCATCAAAGCTAGGACACACAATTGTGCCAAAATGCATTAAAGGCTAAAAACGACAAACAGGTAGGGTCAAAGTTTTTTATGAAAAAATTCACAGAGAAAATTAGGGGTTTTGCTGACCCGACGTACATCCACTTGGATGCTTTCCAAATGTCGGGACGAAGGTTTCTCCATAGTTCCGACCTGCAGATATGCCCAGTGCTCAAATTTACAGGCTCGTGACTATGCTTCCCAAAAAAAATATTGATCTGGCAAGCAATGGACGCATTGGGACACGTTTCGAAACCCATTATTCAGAGGGCTCTATGAAAGTGAATTAGTACATTCAGGAATGTCTCCAGCAGTGCTTCTTTCCCTTTTTTTATGCTTATCATGAAGGTGAAAACGTGCTTTGTTGGCTGGACTTGGCTTCTTCGCAATAAGCGGAAAAGACTCAGAAGTGCCAACGTGTCAAAAACATCAAATTTGGACCCTACGACAGGAACCCCTATAACTTTCCCCAGGATCGAGAAATTGAATCTTTTTGTGCAATTTGCAAGAGGAGGTACTTGCAGCGAAAGGATGCACCAAAAAGTGTTCATGGATTCCAGCAGATTTGGATAAAAATGTCAAAGGAAGTTAAGAAAACGTCCGAAAAAGCTCTAATGGAGCATGTTGCAAAAATGATTCACTCTACAATTACCGAAAGAGTGCAGAAGGCTCTTTAAGATACAATTAAGTAGCCTGGAAAATTGTCTATCTGTGCTCAAAAAATGAATTCATAAAGTCCTCATTTACAGAAATTAGAGCTAAATTACGCCAACTTATCTAACTTCGCCAACTTCGCTAACTTATCGGCAATCCTCTATGCTAATAAAATCAGTGTTTTAAGAGAGTTAATATCGCTGATTGACATCCATTGATGGTTTTATTCATATACGTATTTTGGAATTGGACATGACTTTGATAATTATAAAACGGAGTAGTAATATCAATACTTTCATGACCTTCAACCCTCTAACTGACAGATTGCTAGATTTCTGATGAAAGCAGAAACTTATCATCAAAGTGTTGAACACTCAATAATTACTTAAAATAAAACTGGAAACATTGAACAATCTATGAAAAAATCAACCGAATATAGCTCTACAGATTCAATGCAGCCAACTATGTATATTGACGTCACTGTATTACTCCTACCTGTATTAATCATTGATTAATAAACGTATGTATAATTAATGTATGATTAAAGTATGATTAATAATCATACTTTCTAATATATTACACAATCTAAGCAAATCTAACTTACCACTGATAACACTTTACAGTTTTAAGATGGTTATATAAAGCTTACCTAGGAAAAATAAAATTGTCTTATAAACTTTTCAATTATTAAGTGTTTAGGCAATAAAAACGAAACTAAAATCCACTGTGTATTCAGTTTACAGCATTTGGTTACTAACATACCTTTCAAACTTTTACGACTGTTTAAATATAAAATTTCTCCCTATTTCCACAAGATGTAATGTCTGCAGTTCATTTCAGTAGCAGTAAACTTAAAGTTTGGATAAAAACAAAATTCTCCAGGGTAAGTGGTGTTAGCTCATCTAGAAAGTTACTTCCAGCAATATGAATGCGAATATGTGGAGAGGTCCTCAAAATTCTTTTAAACCATTTGCTTCTTTTTAAGCAACATTACAATTCAGTTGTTGATTTGCTTTCTTGGAAACCTGGTACACATCCCCAATATACCGTAAATGAATATAAAAATGAATGTGGTCACACCAGTACACCATGCGTACAAAAGATTGAGTCCAAGTTGAACTGAACCCGCTACGGGATTTTGTGCCCAGATGCTGCTGCTATACAAACAGATAATGGCAACTACCGTGATACAAAACGTATGAACCCATAGGAAGTACGTTGAATTAATTAATCTGTGCTGAATCGCCAATATTTGAAGTTCTCGCAATTCCACGACTCTTTTTTCTGTCTCATAAGTGACAACTGTCGTTTTGCTTAGTTTGCTAAAGGTAAAATACAAAAGTGGCGAAATTGTATTATTTCAATTATAATGAAATTTGAATCAAAAACGGAACTTGCTTACAATCCAAATTCGAATATGTAAGTTCGCATGCAGTATCCCTGCAGAACCAATGAAACGAATCCTGGAACGAGAAGCAGCACAAAATGAAACTCCAGTTGAAGTAAGAAAAGGGAAATCAAAATCGTCGTCGTATATTCTCTTAATGCCCCAGTTTCAACATGAGATAAAGGTACGCCAAGCTGAGCTTTACATCGGTCGGATAACCAATAGCCGACGTACATTGGCCAGCACGGGCTTCGTAGAATGTCCAGATTCGCCACAATTGGCATCAGGATTCCAGTAGCCGCCATCATCAGCATTAGATACTTTGTAAGTAGGCTCCTTATTTTTCTTGATGAGTTTTGCAATGCTTCAACAAAATGTCACAAAAAATTTATAAAACATGATTTAACCCAAATTATTTATATTATAGTAAAAGTATAGTTTACGTTTTGAATAACGCCGCTCCTCAAAGTCAGTGATTCTATTGAACAGCCAGCGATTTCATTTGCTTGTGTTGCGTGCGATAATGGCATGTCATATTTAAAATAGTCTGCAACCAACATGACACTGTGTGTTTTAACCATTCTACCAGCCTTCTTCCATGTAGAAACAATTTGACTTAGGCTTAAAATTAAATTTATTATTGCAAGCTTAAGTCTCCAATTACAAAGTTGAAGTTTTGCTGGACTTTTTATTTCAAGTGTTGACTTTCTTGGATTCCATTTGAACCGTAAACTTCCGAAAACATCGAGAACATGTAGATTCTCAACAAAATCTTTCAGAAGACCATCATTAAAAAGCACCATTTTTATAAATATCTCGAAAAGATTTTTTCAAGGATATCCTCTATAACAGTTGCAGCTAGGTAGCCAAATTCTGCTACCGGTAGCAGAATTCTGCTGCCGTTTGGGTAGCAGAATACTGCTACCGGGTAGCAGAATATTGCTACCCGCTAGCAGAATCTGCTACCTTCCAACTCGTCCCTCTGTCTGTTACACAGGCAGGATAGGCGAAGTTTCAAAAAAAAGGTTGAAGAGGTTGATATTTGTGCTTCCCAACTAATTCGGGTACGCTCTTCGACTGGAGTTGCAAGTTTTGCCTCTAAACTCTGTCAACCGCATAAAATGGTAGGGTAGCAGAATTCTGCTACCTTTCCTATCCTCTCCATGTTAACGGTAGCAGATTCTGCTACCCGGTAGCAGTATTCTGCACCAAAACGGAGCAGAATTCTGCTACCGGGTAGCAGAATTTGGCTTACCTAGCTGCAACTGTATAAACACTGACCGGACTTCCCTGCCAAGGAGCACTTGCATTTGTAGTAAACTATAGACAGTGGATGTGATACTAATCATACAGCAAACTCTATGAAAGTTTTATATGCAATTAAAATAGATAATGAGATAATTCTTGTAACCCAATCAATCAACGATAATCCTATAATCTAGCCAATTTTGTTATTCACATGGAAGCCAGACAATGTGGCTAGACGACGGTGACCGCGACCTTTCTAAATCGCTTGCAGAATGTCCAGCCGAAGTAGAAGTCGAAAAGTATGGAACTAAATCCACAAAATGGAGTTAGGAGAATTCCAACCACAGTGAAAAAACTCACGCAGAGTATTGCGTGTCTACGAGCCACGAGCTACTGAATTATTAATGGATACTTTTTTCTCCGCTTATAGTTTTGTTGCATCTGTTTGTAATTCCTTCCGTCGGCTTGTGTTTGATAAATCTTCAACAGTTAAATTTAAAAAAATTTTTGTGCATCAATCCATAAGTAAGGTCAATACAAAGAGAAGGCTTAGTTATGTAAAAATCAGATCAATACTCCCGAGACAAAGGAATTAAAAACAATCATTTGACTCCAGAACATTTTGTTGAGGCAAAATTTTGGGAAACTGACCAACGTTACACGACGTTGCAAGTGGACAATTTCAAAGCATTTAGTATAAATCAATCCGTTATAAATTCAATGAAAATAACGTACAATCGAAATAACTTGCCAATAATAGATCATAGTTCCAGTTTTAAATTTTAGAAATTGTGAACAACAAATGCTTACAACGTTAATGCATTTTAAATTTTATTTGAAAGAAGTTACTGTTACTGCAAGGGGAAAGCAACAGCAAATAATTAAAGTAATTTTTAAAGCGTAAAGTTACTAAACATCAATGAAAAGTAGTATCAAGATTTAAAACTAAATTTGCAATAATATTGAAGACATAATAACAAACTCTAATTGGCAGTGTTTTTGCCACCTGAGAATTTTCCAATCGGTTGTTCAATTGACTTGGAATTCTATATTTTTCCCAATTGTATGTCCGATGTAATACAAGGAAAAGGAAACCAGACGAAAATTACAAGTTGTTTGATCAATTACCAACTTATCTACTACACCTTTCCTGTTTATCTTTCTGTAATTTAATCTCATAGAGAATCTGGGGCCATGTCTATGCGGCCGCATTCGCGTCCATTAAGCTATCAAAACAACTGATCAATATCAAATATCGAATTTGTGTACCATTTTAGTACAAGACCGTGGCAATAGAAAAGAATTTGAAATTTGGAACATATCTGTTATTTCGAGTGACAAAAAAAGCCAGTGGTAACTTCGAATAAAAACCATTTAATATGGAAAATGTATTTTTGTAACAGAGTATTTAAAAACAACATTGTTATCGGCTGAGGCGAGGTCAACACTCACGAAACAAATGCCAACCCACAACTCTCAACCAATTAGTCCTGTGTTACGCAATTGATAACCCGAAAGTTCAGTAAATCCCAGTCACGTTCAACTTACGTTCTGACTGGCTCAGAATATCCTGATTCACCCGCAGCAGCAACCCTTGACCCAGAGACTTCAGCTAATTCGGTTCCAGTTTAGAAGTGGACCCCTAACTGTGAAGAGATAGGTTTTCCACGGGAAATGTGTAGAACACAATTGCGATGCTTGGAGTCAGAGCCCCTAGCTGACCCAAGTTTTTCAAGTCAATAACAAATGTCACAACTCAAAAACACACACAATTCCTTTTGCACAGCTCAACAGTTGTTTTATTATTATACCGGTCAACCACCATCAACTATATTACGAACCTAAATATATCAAATTACTCAAGTCCAGAATCCTCAAACAGATACTCTGTATACCACATCGGAAGAGGAATGAATCTCAATCCCTGACTGACTGTTTGTTGTTGCTAGCTCTTCCAGCAAACTCACCACGTCACGTTATCCTACTCTATCTCGCTAGCATGTGCCATCTCTAGCGAGCTCCTACTACTTGGGCCATGCGCCAAACTTCGACATCGGCACTACTTTGCCTTTGTCTCACCTTTCCTTATACTGCGCCTCTAAATTGGCCCTCCGTCGGTTACCCCTGCTCTCAAGAGGGTCCAGCGGTTTTCTAAAAAATTCAGGTCTCAGCTCACAAAGAATAGCAAACATAACAATACTCGTGACCTATCATACTATTCAGCTCATTTCTCTCTACCTCGTAGTTCAGACTTTCTGCTTCGTCCAATACTTACTATTCCTCCTGACCAATCTGTGCAAAATCTGTGCTAATGTTTCGTCTAACTCCTAATATTTCCTTCTCCTCTCTCCTACTTCACTCACATTATCTCCTCATTATCTCATTGAGCATTCTACTGCTCCCAAATACATAACTAATGTAATATCTTTAAACTTAACTAGATCCATTACATATTATCAAATATTGTCTTTAACAAATCAATCATTCAAATTATTCTCAAATATTATATTCCGATTGTCCGAATCTTGAACTCGAAAATGCTTAGTCCTTAGCTCATCCTTCCTTCCTTCAAATCTTCTCGCCCTCGACAAACCAGAAGCTAAAGTGCTTTCTGTAGTCTACGGCCTTTTGGACATAGGTTAAATACGCCGATCATTTGTGGCTCATCCTAGTCTCTATCCTTTCTACGTCCTACTCCAAGTTCTGGGTTTTGGACTCAATATTTCCATGCCTTTCTGGCCTGAAATCAACAAACTGGGTGTGGGAACAGCAGTCTGTTCCACAACCACCCTAATTTTGCATACATAATGATTTTATCATCTCATCATGACAAATAAACGACGTTATGTAACTTCACAACGTATATACAATACCGCAACTTAACTTTCTCAAAGTAAGCCGGCCGATTCTACACTTTCTGTAAAATCTGTGGATTTCTTCCCACTGTCTCTATCTTTGATTCCTCTCTCTATGTACAAGTCTCGTGGTGATCTGTAGGGTTGTTCTCTTCTCAAACAAGTGTCTTGGAAATGTGTAACTGACTTGGAATTATAATTCCTTTCTTCTCTCTTTGCTTCAAATTTTCTTCTTATTCTTAATTCTTTGCTGTTGTTCTGTCCTGTCGTTGCTGCGAATCCTCTTTGATTCCACCTTGCTGCGGCTAGCCGTCTTGAGCGAAAGTTCTTCCTTCCCGGAAGCTTTCTTACGGTGGTACCTCCCGCCGACGCCAGATATTGGGTGAGCTGAAACTCCATAGTTTCATCTCCACGATTCACCGCTACTGCAGTCCCTCTCGCATGATTCTGAGCGCAAGCACTGTGTTGCTGCCGAAAATCATCCCCAACAACAGTCTTTCTTCTCGGTTGGATCTCCTCTACTGGGTTGATCCGAATTTCAAATTTTGTAAGCCATAACCAAGTGTCATCGGATCTCATCCACTCCGATGTCTTCAGTAAGCGTATCAGAGGGAGAGCATACGATTTCTGGTTTATACGCCATCGCTGCATCACTGTATTTCCGGCACTGTCCCTCCTAGGATTAGAGACGATGCCCGAATTATCGAATTCTATCAACTGAGTCCCTTCTCCTCTTCTATGTCGGGTGTTCATTTCAGGATGTCCCGCAAAAACGATTGGCCGATCGCCTATGCGGTTTCCTGTGATAAGTACGATTGCTGGGATGCTCAGTGTGACAGTAGCTCGATAGAAACGTACTGGTTGTACATCTGATTGTGACTTTCGCTTTCGTACCCTGATTCTTCAACATTCTTTTTCTTCCGATGCCTGGTCTGCTTTCCAATTTGTTTTCAAACTGCCAATTGTTGCGAATACTATCCCGTAGTACTCTTGTTGTAGATTGAGTTATTGTCTTGTACTTGGTTATCCCCAATTGAGTTTTCTCTGATTTTGGGACTGGATACGTTGGGATTGTTAACGTATCCTCCCTTCTTAGTTTTCCGAACTCTGATTCCCCGAAGACGTTTGTGCGCCTTGGTACATTGTATATCCATCATCTGCAGTGCAAAATTTTGCAAGGTGGTTCTTTCCTCCACAGTTATGGCAGATGACGGGTTCGTCATTGGAAGATGGATTCTTTGGTGGCTTGCTCTTTGTAGCCTGTTTCTCCTTTTTACTCGTTTTCTGCTCTGTTGTTGATTCTGTTTCTTTTCTATCTTCCTTCTGCTGTTGATTCTCATTTTCCCATTTATTCCAGTTGGTTCGTTTCCGTCCTCGTTGACGGCCACGACCTCTGAAGTTAACATTCTCAAAAACTGCGTAACTCGCGCCGGGTTCTTCATTACTCTTCGCTTTCTCGACTGACAGTGGTCTTGATTTGATCTGTTTCTCCGTTCTATTCATGAACGGGACGTCGATCTTTCTTCTGTTCACTTTGTCCTCAGCAACCAGGCTTTCCGTCACAACCGAGCAAGCTGAAATGAGTTGTTGGACCGTTTGCTGCATGTTTGGTCCAACTGCTGTAGCTAATCTGGGGTAAAGAGCTCTCTGGACATGTCTGACAAGTTCCGTTTCCGTTTTTAACGGATAGACATTCCTTGCCAGTTCCAGGGTTGAGTAGATAAACTCTTCCGTGGGGTCATCAAGTCCTTGTCTGGTGTTGTGGAGGGTTCTCTCCCGTTTGTCTTGCTCCATGAAGTCATCAAAACGAATTTTGAATTGGCCACGGAATGCTGCCCATGAGTTAATCCATTGTGTGTTGTTTGCAAACCAGTGTTGACCCTCCTGCGACAGGAAAGACTTGACAACTCCAAGGAAGTCAGCATCTTTGATGTTGTTGCCTCTCATAAAAATTTCCAGATTGTTCAGGTATGTTCAGCTGACATTGTTTGTCTGGTAAACTCGGGTAGTGGAATAGCTGTTGCTGTATTCGGTAACCGTAGGTCAGTCAAAGCTCTGATAACTTTCGCTGCTGGGTCATCTGAGACTTTCTGCAGTTCAGTTTCCAACGTAGTACACCTCTTCTCTAGTGCTGCGTTGTTGGCTTCTAATGTTGATTGCTTATTCCGCATTTTGCTAATGTCATGCTTCAGTATTGTGTTGTCAGCTTTGAGGGTAGCTAATGAACTATCAATCATCCGCTGCACCTCTGCTTTCACGTCCGGTTCCATTGTAAAATCGAATGGGTCTTGAGAATCAAAAGCGTCAAGGAAATCTTCTTTTCCCTCAGTATCCACTTCCGTTGACTCTGATTGATTCAGCTTCTCCTCGTGATTTGAATTCCCAAAAGGCAATTCAAACAGTAATGGGTTGAGTTCGAAATCCACAACGTTCTCTATTGTTGCTGTAGTAATTGTTGGGGAAAACCAGTTCTTCTCTTTGGCTTTGATATTGCCTTTGGTGGATTCCAAATCACGAGGAGAAGCTGAATCAATCAGGATGTCACGGAGAAGTGGGATACTTGAGGGGAAAGAAGATTTCCTTGACGCCCTTTGATTCTCAAGACCCATTCGATTTTACAATGGAACCGGACGTTAAAGCAGAGGTGACTGCAGCGGATATGATTGGATAGTGTTCATAGCTACCCTCAAAGCTGACAACACAATACTGAAGCCATGACATTAGCAAATGCGGAGATAAAGCAATTCACATTTTAGAAGGCCAACAACGCAGCACTACGAGAAGATGTGTACTCTACGTTGGAAAGCTGAACTGCCACGAACACGTCTAGATGACCAGCAGCGAAAAGTGTATTCAGGAGCTTTGACTGCTACGGTCACGAACTACAGTGTCGAGACAGCTCATTCCAGTACCGAGTTTAACCAGACAAACAAGATCGTCAGCTGAAACATACCTGAACAATCTTGGAAAATTGTTTCATGAGAGCAACAACATCAAGATGGTGACTCCTTGGAAGTGTCCAGTCTTTCCGTGTCGCCAGAGGAAAGGGGTCAACACCTGGTCTGCAACATACGAACACACCAATGGGATTAACTCGGGTATGGGCAGCATTCCCGTGGCCAGATTCAAGATTCCGTTTTTGCATGACTTCCATGGAGCGAAGAACAAACGGCGAGAGAAACCCGCCTTCCACAACACCAAGACAAGGACTTGATGACCCCGACGAAGAGTTTCATCTAGTAACTTGAACTGGCAAGGAAGGTCTATCCGTTAAAAACGGAAACGCGAACTTTCGAGACATGTCCAGGAGGAGCTCTTTACCCCACTGATTAGCTACAGCAGTTGCCGACCATAACACTGCAGCGAATACGTCCGTTTCCGAACAACTCATTTCAGCTATGCTCGGTTTGTGCAACGAAAGCCTGGTTGGCTTGAGGGACAAAGTGAAACGAAGAAAGATCGACGCCCGTTCGATGATAGAACGGAGAAGAAAGAAAACAGACTCAAATCAAGACCACTGTCAGTCGAGAAAGCGGAGTAATGAAGAAACCCGGCGCGAGTTACGCAGTTTTTGAGAAGCTTAACTTCAGAGTCTCCGCATTGGCCGTCAAACGAGGACGAATACGCAACCAACTGAATCAATGGGAAATGGAGATTATCTAAGCTAGCAGAAGGGAAGATGAGAATAAGTAACAGAATCTAACAACAGAGGCAGAAGAACGAGGTAAAAGAAGGAGAAACAGGCTACTAAAGAGCAAAGCCACCAAAGAACCATCGTTTCCATTGGCGTCGAACCGTTCATACTGCCGATAACTGTGGAGGAAAGAACACCTTGCAAAATTTTTGCCCACTGCACGATTGATTGGAATTATACAATTACCAAGGCCCGCACAAACGTCTTCGGGGAATAAGTTTACGGATAAACGAATAAAGGAGGGGGATACGGTTACACAATCCCCAACCGTATCCAAGTCCCAAAATCAGGAAAACTCAATTGGGATAACCCCAGAGTACAATGACAATAACTCAATTCATACAACAAGGAGTACTACGGAGATAAGATAATTCGCCAACAAATTGGCAGTTTTGAAAACAAATTGGAAAAGCAGACAACCAGGCAATCGCGAAGAAAAAGACATCTTTTGAAGAATCAGTGGTAACGTGAAGGCGAAAGTCACAATCAGAGGTACAACCAGTACGTTTCTTATGCGAGCATAGCTGTCATCCACCTGAAGATTTCCCAAGCAATGCGTAGTTATAAGGAACCCATAGGGCCGATCGGCCAATCGTTTTGCCGGACATGCTGAAATGACACCCGACATTAGAAGAGGAAGAAGGGAGCTCTAAGTTGATAGAATCGAATAATTCGGGGCATCGTCTTTAATCCTAGGAGGACAGTGCTCGGAATACATGTGATAGCAGCGACGGCGTATAAACCAGAAATCGTTTGCTCTCCCTCTGATACGCTTACTGAAGAACATCGGAGTGGATGAGATCCGATGACACTTGGTTTGGGCTTATAGAATTTGAAATTCGGATCAACCCAGTAGAGGTGATCCAACTGAGAATACAGACTGTTTGTTTGGGGATGATTTCTGGCAGCAACACAGTGCTGCGCCACAAGAATCATGCGAGAGGGACTGCAGTAGCGGTGAATCGTGGAGAGGGAACTAGGGAGTTCAGCTCACCCAATATCTGGTGTCGGCGGGAGGTACCACCGTAAGAAAGCTTCCGCGGACGGAAGAATTTCGCTCAGAGACGGCTAGCCGCAGCAATGGTGGAATCAAAGAGGATTTCGCACCAGCAACGACAAGACAGACAACAGCCAAAGAATTAAGAAATAAGAAGAAATTTTGAAGCAAAGAGAGAAGAAAGGAATGATAAATTCCAGTCAGCTTACACATTTCCAAGACACTTGTTTGAGAAGGAGAACAACCCTACAGATCACGCCACGAAACTTGTACATAGAAAGGAGAGGAATCAAAATGATGGACGTGTGAAGAAATCCACAGATTTTTACTGAAAGTGTAGAATCAGCCGGCTTACTTTTGAGAAAGTTAAGTTACGGTAATGTATATACGTTGTGAAGTTACCATAACGTCGTATTATTTCATCTATGAGATGATAAAAACATTTATGTATGCAAAATTAGTATGCAAAATGAGGGTGGCTGAGGATCAGACTGCTGTTCCCACCCCAGTTGTTGATTTTCAAGGCCAGAAAGGCATGAGAAATATTGAGTCCAAACCAGAACTTGGGCAGTAGGGACGTAGAAAGGATAGAGACTAGGAGGAGCCACAAATGATCGGTATTTAACCTATGTCCAAAAGGCCGTAAGACTACAGAAAGCCACTTTAGCTTCTGGAGTTGTCGGGAGCGAGAAGATTTGAAGGAAGGAAGGATGAGTAAGGACTAAGCATTTTCGAGGTTCAAGAGACGGCAATCGGAATATAATATTTGAGAATAATTTGAAGGATGATTTGTTAAACATGATATGATAATATGTAATGGATCTAGTTAAGTTTAAAGAATATTACATTAATTATGTATTTTGGGGGCACAAGAATGCTCAATTGTAAGAATGAAGGAGATAATGAGGAGTTAAGTAGGAGTAGAGAAGAAAGGAGAAGGAGATATTAGGGGTTAGACGAAACATTAGCACAGATTTTGCACAGATTGGTCAGGAGATATAGTAAGTTTTGGACGAAGCAGAAAGTCTGGACTACGAGGTAAAGAGGAATGAGCTGAATGGTTTGATAGGTCACGAGTATTGTTATGTTTTGCTATTCTTTGTGAGCTGAGACCTGAATGTTTAGAAAACCGCTGGACCCTCTTGAGAGCAGGGGTAACCGACGGAGGGCCAATTTAGAGGCGCAGTGTAAGGAAAGCAGGGAATTAGGACAAAGGCAAGAAAGGTCAGGCTTGAAGGTTCGCGCAGAAGCCAAAGAGTAGTACACATCTCGCTAGGAGATGGCATATGCCAGCTAGGAAAGAGTAGGATAACATGACGTGGGGAGTTTTTGCTGGAACAGCTAGCAACAAACAGTCAGTCAGGGATTGAGATTCATTCCTCTTCCGATGTGGTATACAGAGTATCTGTTTGAGGATTCTGGACTTGAGTAATTTGATATATTTAGGTTCGTAATTAGTTGATGGTGGTTGACCGGTATAATAATAAAACAACTGTTGAGCTGTGCAAAAGGAATTGTGTGTGTTGTTTGAGTTGTGACATTTGTTATTGACTTGAAAAACTTGGGTCAGCTAGGGGCTCTGACTCCAAGCATCGCAATTGTGTTCTACACATTTCCCGTGGAAAACCTATCTCTTCACAGTTAGGGGTCCACTTCTAAACTGGAACCGAATTAGCTGAAGTCTCTGGGTCAAGGGTTGCTGCTGCGGGTGAATCAGGATATTCTGAGCCAGTCAGAACGTAAGTTGAACGTGACTGGGATTTACTGAACTTTCGAGTTATCAATTGCGTAACACAGACTAATTGGGTTGAGAGTTGTGGATTTGGGCATTTGTTTCGTGAAGTGTTGACTCGCTCAGCCCTGATACACTTGCACTCCGTAAATCATCAATCTCCTTTTCACGCATTCATTCCACAGAGTTAGAGAGCCTACACAAGAACACGTTATTCTGTTATTAATTATCCATACACTAAATTTTAAAAAAATATTAATTATGTGAAGTATTAGTTCGCTTTTTACAAAATGCAATGAATTCAAACTAACTATATACTTATATTCACTATTTCCCCTTGCAAACTCTTTTTATCCCTGACTTTGATTTTTTGACTAACTGACAAAACATTTATCAATTTTAGAGCGCATAGGATTGACATTTTTATTACTTTGATTCCATCACAACATTTATTGAAAATAGTTAGTCCAATCATTTTATTGTTGACTTTGCTTAGCAAAGGTAGTCGAAACAGTACTTCTTTTAAAAATACCATACTCCCAATTGAAAATCCAAAAATTGGAATAAGAAAAATCAATCTAATGTTACTACTCAAACCACTCGGGCGAAACTCATTTATCACCGGAATGTCAACCAAACTACCTTCGCTTTTATAAATGCTTTCATTAAAGTTTTCCTGCCAGGCAACAACTCCTGATGTGTACATTGCCTTAAATCTTGTCACTATTTTAGGGTTGACCCAGTGCCCTAATCCAAAACCAATAACACTTCTAGCCAACGCATCCTTTCCAAACGATAAAGGATAAACCCCTTTTTCTTTGTAGTGTCTTGCAACATACAAGCTTTGGAACATATTAACGTGCGCCTTTCTCCTATAACTGCTACTTTTGGGTTTCCCGTACAATTGTACAGCTGTGCCAGTCCAGACAAACCGATCCAGCTCGGATAATCCTCGTTTTCTTCTGGGTAGTACGTATTCATCCCTGTGTTATTGATGATGAAGCGATCAGCCGTCGAGAGATTTTCACCTCGTTCAAGATATGTCGATATTTGGGTTTCCAACTGCATTTTATTTATCTTTCCTGTTTCATTGTCTGGTTCAAACCAACTTAGATAATGGCGTTGGTTAACTTCAGATTCTCGTCCCAGTTTTCTGAGATGTTTAAAGATCTTTCCTAAATGGTCGACTTCCAGTAGTTTGCTTCCACCGTTAAGTGAAATGCTCAAAATGCGATACTGGTTTGAAACCAGTTCCTCAAACTTTGTGTATGGAACTGGGGACACGGGAGATATAATTTTTGTTAGATTGTCACCTTTGTACCCATTGCTTAATATAATAGTCATAAGCAAATAAATTCCCATGACAAGCTTGAGAGCGAATATTTCCTGAAACGCTGAAGAAACTGCGTCAGGCCCTTGCTCAACAAGCGGTGATAGGAAACCAAGTATGTAATTTCCAATTTTATCCCTTCTTCGAAAAAGTTTTCTTTTACGAATCCAAAATGCTCGCCTCTCAACTTCCAGGAACATTAAGGGAAACCAAAATAGTGTGGTTGCTATAACTACCCAAGCAATGATTTTGTATGAGGAGACCAAATCTGAGAACGAAAGCTGTCCACGTAGATGGCCGCAACTGATCCAGTACAAGTCTTCTGAGTGAACTGGAAACAGGTAGTGGAATTTTGGATGCCAAAGTTGTTTAAAGATAGTTGGAAACATTTTTATTTCGGATGGGGTGGCTTTGTCATCGAACACGAAGTACGTTGCGTTGCCAAATACGTCAAAAAGTAATCTTTCATCGGATATTTGATTTAGGTTTTGGCCACTTCCATGTAATAAAACTTCCTCCAAATTTATAGGGGTTCTAAAGCGAGCGGGAGACTTTTTTGGGTTAAAACTTTTTTCTTTTATTGCCCACTGTATTTTGTCCGTATCGTCGTTGAATGCAGATATTTCTTGGTCTAACACCTCAAATTTTAATGGAAATTCAAGAGAATTGTGTATTGTATACGGTTGTAATGGATTCCACTCCTCACAATGGTGACAAAATAGGTAAACTATATGTATAAAATATTCTTTCACCAAACGCGGCTGTTGAGATTGTACACGTTGAAAACGGAACACAAGAAGTTCCCAAGTGGTTGTTGGTACTGGGTATTTTTCTCGAACTCTCGTGGTAAATGCTTGTAAGAGAATACTATCAAACCACGTTGTATAGCAAGGTGCATGTCCTTCGAAAACTAACACGTCGTAATGCATTCTTGTAGTAAATAGGGCTAAAGACACAGTTGTGCCCTTGTATTGTAAATAGAGCGGCCATTGAAGGATTTTAGGGATTTTTAGTGACTTTAGTTTGCATTTATATTCAGACCTTGGGCTAATTATTAAAATGCTGGCTTCGCAGTTTTTGAGTTTTGAAATACCTATATTGTGATGAGAGTATAGGTAGTTTGTCAGAATAATGGGAAATTCTGCAGATTTTAGATCCAGTTCGCCAAGTTTAGCTACCGTCAACAGACAATTTTGAAAGAGCTTTAGGTAATCATTAAAGTTAAGTAGAACCTGAAGCCGGCCACAATTAGTTAATTGATATTGGATCTGTAAGAGAGCGTAAAGTTTCAAGACTATCGACAGTAGATTCATTTTTGGGGGTAAATTTATTGGAGTGTACAAATGACACATAAACGTTTTTATTGTTGCTCGCTTTCGCCTGTCTGTATACTTTTATGTTTAAGATATGTTACACTGAAGTTTAGATTGAATAAGTTTGAATGCATGTGAACTAGAACGGAAACATGTAGGTACCCAAAGTAAAGTTTTTAGCAAAGCCTTGCAAAGCTGTTGAAGGTAAAGGATCGAGTTTTGTATTTCAACTCTAAAATTTCAATTTAAGCTGAATGTTATTACAGATACATGCCGGCAATGATAGCAATCTTAATATTAATTGTTTTCTTATAACGCAATTTTCAGTGGTCATTTCCTGTTACTTGCTCCTGCTAACCAGAAATATTGCTCCATTTTGAAGTAATCGTTAAACTGTGTTATGCTATGGAATAAAATCGAATGCTTCTAGACCAGAACAAAAACCACCTAGACACCCTACGTAAAGTTGTTTAGTAAAGCGTGTAAAACGTTTACTGGAAACGATTGAGGTTTTATTTCAATTCTAGAGGTTAAGTCCATACGAAATATTATTATGTATGTATATGTATTTCGGAAAGGAGCAATGCAGGCAGAAGCGAGTTGGAGGCAGATGAAAGTTAAAACATAGGCTGTAAAATGACACAACGCCCCAAAATGAGCTGGAAATTCAACTGTCTGTGTTGGTTAGGTTAGATAAGGTTTGGATGGGGCATTGTGTCTTATTAAGCCTATGCTTAACTTCCATCTGCCCAACTCACTTCTGCCTGGAGCAATGGGCCTTATTAATGATAATTGTTTCTCTATTTTTTCATTTACAAAGCTAATTTCCTGCTACATGCTCGTGTTGGATTAGCTTTCTTCTTTAGGTAAAAAATAGGATGAGAGCTAAATTTCATAGATGATTGGAAAGAAATTGAAATATTTTACATTACTGATTTGTAGAAATGTGGTATTAAATATTGTTATTAAGTTATGACACTCAGTGTAATTGTGTCCCAAATTATGAATCTAAATTATGTGATGACTAGAGTTTTTCATTCTATGTAGTTAAAATGGCCAAAATATGTATGTAAATACGTAGCAAAAATAGCCAAAATATGTAGGTGAGTATGTAGTAAAAACAACAAAAAATGTGAAAAATGTACTGAAAAAGTTTGTTTCTAACAAACATTGACTTTCGTTTACGATTCCTGTGATTTTCCTTCTATTAATCGACTTTAAAATCAACATTTTAGTGCAGAAGAGCCATTTCTGGAGTTCAAATTTGAAAGATTGACACTACTGTTTAATAAGAAAGTGCAAAATCGTGAAAAACGATAAAAATAACTAAATAATAGTAAAAATTGAGAAAAATGACAAAATATTTAAATGTGTAATTAGAACATGGGCTTAAAATGTCCCATTTGTGACCAAACATATGCATTCAAAGTTTGGCTTCAGTCCTGAAAAATATGTATTTACATACGATCAACAACTCTAGCGATGACTGTGCTAATTTATATGGTCCTCTGTTGGTCATGTTGATAGTTCAGTGTGACTGTCAAATTGTAATCGTCATGGAGCGTGAAGTATCCAAAAACGTTCTGTGTTTGCATTCTTTGCATAACTGAAATCGCAAACTATACGTTATACAGAAGAAAACGCATTTGCTTTAAGCTGTTTATATTATCGGTCTTTTATTTAGAAAATTGTTAAATTGATTAGGACTGCATTGAATGTGCATTTGCAACACATAATGGAAGCAGTACACACAAAGTGATATCCATATACATTTTAAAATATAAATTGTCAGTTGTTTGCTAAATTGGAGGTTAGGTACGACTTACATGCACTTTTCCTTACGACAATTTGTTAGACCCAACTCTTCAATGACTTACATGCTTAAGGTTAGGCTGCTTGCAAACTCTCACCGCTATTTTTAATGATTTGTGATTCCAGTCGGATGCCAGACAAATGCATCCTTTTCTAAAATGATTGGCGAATTCGCATTAAAAAATAACTACTTGAAGTGATAATTCCCCTGTTTCAACGAATAAATTGCGGTGTCGTGAATAAGGAAAACGACAATAGTATTATTCCGGCCACCAAAATAGTCTGTCCGTTCGTACCCAATGACTCTTAAATGAATTGAGTTTCCAGCTGTAGCGATGTACCTATAGTGGGCGTAATTTGTGACATAAGTGTGTCATAAGTAAAATCCTTAATGGATTAGCTTTCGAATAATATATTACCCTCCAAGTTTGCCGTTAAAAGTTAATGACCTTTGACATATGGTCGAATGTTCCGATAGCAATTTGATATGTCTTTTTACAACCAGCATTACATTAACTTTCAATTGGTTAATTATAAGCTATGTTGGTGATTTGAAATATTTATGACTTGACCGTGTTCGAAAGTTTTGACTCCTATTTGCACTGCATATTCATCAGCAGCACTACAGTAGCTTTCGATTGATGTATGGCAAGCTATAATGGTCATTTGAAACATATTTCTCTGTAAAGTGTATATACTTCTATGAATAATTACAGACAGATGTCTGTCTACTTTTGGAATTGCAACAATAAACGTCTTATTTGATTATGAGCAGTTCTTTCCTGGTTAAATTTACTCAAACCACCATTTTCAGGTCTTATAGATAAATATTGATACGTGTGGATTTCTAAAGAACAGATCTTTTTCCATGATCTAATTTTACTGTAGCCCACTATACGCCACGTATTATTCAATTTATCAGATTCTATAAAATTCACATTTTATAAAACATTTCAAACATTCAGTTTCTAGGACGCTTTCATTGATGTCTAGTTCGATTCTCTCAACGCCAGCGTCAAGTTTAAAATGAATAACGCCACAACAACCGATTATTTATCTGAGTACATGTGTTCATTGATAGATTTAAATCAATCACAAAAGGACTGTTCAGTCACTAATCCTTCCATTTGTGTTGGTTGCACCTTTGCCGGGAAATTTTTTGATGGAGACAGCATTAATGAGCACTCAACTGCCCATATTGTGACACTTATACTAATAATATGGGTTGCAACCGTTATAACTGGATTACTAGGAGTCATGACAAACTCCATTATTATCAAGGTTATCCGCAGAGGAAGTTCACTTCGACCGTTTTGAAAAGTATATTATGATCCTAGCTTGCTATGATCTCCTCTGCTGTGCATCAGTGCTGACTGCTAGTACAATCCATGTCGCTATATACCGTAAGGTTTCTATGCTAAAAATGTCACAATTATTTTGGGATAGTTAAAAAACTTCTTTTAAATAGAGAACTGGATCAATAAGAACAAAGTGGCTATGTATGGCTACTTTGTCTCAACAGCTGCAACTCTATTTGGTAGAACTGGATCCACATACATGACACTACTTATCACTATTGAGAGATTTTTTGTAATAAAGTTCCCATTCCTCTCCAGAACGTATTTTACATCTCGTAACACAACTATGTTGGTTTGTTTCGTTTTATTCATAAGTGTCGTTCTAAATATTCCAAGAATAGTTTGCTACAAGGTGGAGCGTAATGGTTATTGTGGAGGTATTTTAAGTCTTCGCGATTTCGATTATTTAATTAGCGAAACCAGTTTGTACCAGCTTTTTTATCTTGATATGTGGAATATCCATACCAAACTTGATTTCTGGCTGCCACTTCCGGTTCTTTTGATTTTCACTTTGCTGTCTATTCTATGTGTTCAAAAAATTAAACAAACCCACACAAATATGAATGTTGCGCAAGAAAAGGAAATTAATGCCCTTCTATTATTTTTACCCGTTGTGATTGCTTTTTTTGTTACAAATGTAGTGCCAATCTTTTTTTATACGATTCTTTTTTACACAAATGTTTGGTACAGAGAACTCAGTACGGCGATAGGACTGGCAGTTGCGATAAATTCAGCGATAAATTTTTATCTATATTACTATCAGCGATCAGAGTTCAGAAATGAAGCAAATGCTTTGCTTCGTAATTTAATATCATTTTTTCAAGTTTCAAACAATTTGTTAAGGTAAGTAAATTTATTAAATTTAATGAACATACTAATGTGAGTGGTGCCGACTCTTAATAGCTTATAAGTATGAAGGTTTAGTGGTTTGATAAAACTAAAAATAGGGCGATCTATAGAACTACAAATTCACGAGCTACATGAAAGCGATCCGACGCCAAGATTTTCTTTCAGTACAAATTCATTATAGAGCACGTTGAATTACTCATGACAATCAGGTTATCCGTCGTGGTAAGTTAATAAATTAGTGATAGTGGCAATCGTTGTAATGCAACAGTAGGTAAATCAAATATCTTCACTCTAGTGTAAATTTTTACAATGTATTTCGAATTAACCGCTGGAAATTCCAAATCCGAAAACAATCAGTATTTAAAAAATTCATTCATGATACTTCAATCCTTTTTTAATGATACCTTGTGTAAAGATGTTTTTGTATTGTTAAGTTTAATTCCTTTAATTGGTGACGTGTTAAGTGATGATTTGTAGATTGTCGTCGAGATAATTTGATGAGATGATGAGATAATAAGGTGTTAAGTGTATATGTACTTTTGTCCTTAAAAGCATTGATTGTAATTCAGTAGTCATATTCAAAGTGTCAAAAACGTATATTATCACAGGTTATTGTACAAAAATTTGAAACGTAAAATATTTTACTGCTGTTTATTTTTTATTAAATCATTCCTCATAATCAAAATGAAAGACCTTGACAGTTCTTCGAATTGGCCACAAACAAAAAACATTTTAACCCAACATTTCTGCAATTCAGCATCAGCAATTGTTTGGGACGAAGAAAATTTAGTTGCATTTTCATATCTAATACACTGCATAACAATTCAATGTGTCCTTGTAAATTACAATGCTTTAAAATTGGAACAGCATTTCCGTAATTTATCTCGTCCAGGTCAAAGAAGCTTTGTGTTAGAAAATGCCCTCAAACACATATTAACAGGTAACGCTCGAGAAGGTTCGAAACAGAAGTATTCAATTCCCGATTTGCTTTTAGTTTCTGACTCAACGTTCCCACCAAAAGCTGGACGGCATCGCGTGCTACATACCCAGATAGAAGAGCGGCATCCGTTCCTACCTTTTGCAATTCCAACTGCAATATTAATACCGTCTGGGAACCAAGCGATGTTTTCTGTTCACCAGATAACTAACTTATTCACCACAGTGCCACTAATTTTTGTTGACATCAAAGAAAATTCCGCACTAATCGGTTGTTTTTCTTGTGATGCAGACATTTTATTTGGTTACTGGAATCAGAAAAGATTCCACAGGGAATTTAAAATGCGACTTCAAACTCTGCAAAACTATGAAGTCCTATCTTCAGGTATTCCCTCCAGATTTCCAAGGAGAGACTTGTGAAATATTTGAAATATACTTTCGGAAAACCAACTGTTCCGATTTTTTTACATGTGTATTTTTACATTCGACATTTCAATTATCAAGAAGCCCCCAACTTGAGTTTCGCTACATGTACAAAATTTATTCGTTTGGCCCAAACGTAATCGACTATACTTTTCAAGCTGTTTTTCAAAAGACCTCTTACTTTGAAGCAAATCTTTCTGCATTTTTATCTCCGTTAAATTTTGAGGTATGGATGTGCATTTTAGTCGCCATATCCGCAAGTTCGGGTTTGCTGATATTTGCAGAGAAGCAACTGCGTCAAAAAGTAATATTTTGGCAAGTCTCAATGGTTTTTGAACAATACTATGTGGAGTTAAACAAATTAAAAACTTTATGTAAAACATTTGTTGTATTTTGGATTTTCACAATAATACTGCTTCGGATTTTTTATAATTCTTCGCTTTATTCGTTTCTGACAGCGGAGAAGAAACCAACGAACTTTCCACAGAGTATGGCACAAATACTTGAACGCGACGACTTTGATTTATTAATGCCAGATTCAATTCACTTTTTATTACGCCGGTTTGTACAGAGCGACGAATATCTTCGGCAAAAGTTGCCTCGTTTGATAGCAATGATGTACATGAAAATTCTCTTCAAATCCTACTCCATGGTCAACAATTTAGTTAATAACATAGAAACTTTGCAAGCCGCACTGAGTGGCAGAACTAAAAAGATATTGCACCACCTTAAGAGTCCAAATCGGAATGCGTCCTATGATGAGCTGCGAAACCACATCCGTAGCAACTATCAAAACCCAGTGACCAAAATATTTGAAAAAATTGCGGTAATTTGCGAGCAAGACTGTGCAAGCAAGTGGAACATTGCATTCTTTGGAAAGCATAGTTTAAATCAAATGGTTTCAAAGGAATCACCTTTCTTCAGTTGTTTTGAAATTTGGCGAATCAAGTTCCCGAACTTTATGACACTTCCATTTCACAAATTTTTAGTATGGTTTGTTCAGTCGGGTATTTACCAGGATGTAACGGAACGATATAAAAAGACTCAGCAATTCGAGCTAATGAAGAGTTTGAACAAGTTTAGAAATGTTGGAATGGGCAACGGAAGTCTGTTTAGTTATATTTTTCTTGCAAATAGAAGAGAAGAACTAGTGATAAACGAATTGCCCACAAAACTCAATGCATTTATGGGTACATTTATGATCGTAGCTTGGATACTGATTGCTTCAGTTGCGTTGCTGGGTTTCGAGTTACTCAAGCCGTGGTAAAAACGATTTGTTTTCATTAACCAATGTTCCATTTTCAAGATATACTTCAGGAGGTTGTTTAGAAGTGCTTAGTAAAAAACCTTCATAAATGATAGTGATAGTCATAAACTATAGTAAAGTAATATGAAACATATGCTGTTGTGCATAAAAGTTGTTATTTAAATACCGATTTTACCACAAAAAATTAAAATCCCCGGATCTTTGAAATTTAAGATTATAATATGCAGAACATGCTGTACAAAAAAGGTTTCAATCGATTTGTTTTGACTAATAGAATTGTAATACATAAGGAACAGTGCAGTCTACAGCTGATGTAAAATTTTGTCTTTACATTAAATTATGTTCACAATATACCACGTACCTAATTTAATATTCTACGATTTGAAAGAATTCACAATACTTCTAACCTTGGTTGCTCCAAGTTTAGACGGCTATTTCAGTTTTGAAAATATACTGGAAACATTTGATTGTAATATTGTAAGCATAATAATAGTCAACGCCAATATAGATTTCGAGATGTTTACATGTTTCGCTTTCTATACTCGAAATAGATCAGGACAACCCGTAAAAGGAAGATCATCATGGTGCAACTTTGACCTTAGAATGAAAAAAGGGCGAGGTGGAATTTGCAAAAGAAAAAGAGAAGGAAAAAAAGTTTGTGAATACTATAACTATAAATAAAGTTAGCGTTATTCAGAGTACAATAGAACTTGAGAGCTTAATGACTATAGTTCAGTAGTGCATAAACTGTCAAGATGGTGTAAGTTGTGTAAACTCAGAATAAGCTAAATAAACTTAAAAATTCACTACCGAACCGGTGTCACCTTCAACGTTTCCACTTTTTTTGATTTTCTAATTTAATACCACTATTGTTTAAGAAAGAAATTACGATAAATTTATTAAAATCAATGTTATCAACAAGTACCATTTTTTAAGCCTTTAAATAGTATTTCCCCCAACATATTTATCGAAGGCCACATAATTGTATCTGTATTCTACTAATCATTATACTGCAGAACCTAATGTGCAAGTAGTTCCAACCGCAAATTGTCAAAAGCGCATAATGTCATCAGGGCAAAATACCCAAGTGCAGAATGACCCTAGCGCAAAGTTCCTCAAGCGCGAAGTTGCCCAAGCACAAAATTCTCTGGTGCAATTCACCGGTATCCTATGTAATGTACCTTAATAGTTTTATTATCTGTTTAAAATTTTCTAATATCGTGATGAACCAAATGAAATAAGAACCATAAGAAGCTGTATAGGCAAAAACAATTTGTTCAAATGCCACGCCTTTTAAAAGCTCCAAAAAATTACATGATATCATGCCAGCCACTTGTCATTAAAAATTATTAGAAACATTTTTGAAAACACGTATGTATTATGTTTAACTTGTAATTGTCAGTTTGGTTGAGTTATGACACTAAACGAGGGCGTAAACTTACAAAAATTTGCTTGTATTATGTTCTATGCTTCTAAAAGCTCATAACCTCACCGACGTCCAACATAATCCATTTGAAGCCACCTTAATTTGGAACCATTTGAATACAAAAAATTTGTTCTCTTAAATACAACATTTATTTCGACGTGTCCGATGCCGTTTTTCTATTTCAACTGAAAGGTGAACCTTTTGAGTTGAATATTTTACAAACCGGCTGCAGCAGAGCTCCAGAGAAGTTGCTATTTAACTCTTAGATAGAAAGGGTACCTCTAAATAACAATACCGTTTTCAATGCTTTTGTTATTGATTCGCTTTGAAGGGACACTTCAATTCCGAACCAACTGTTCCTTATTGATTGAAGAATCTTTTCTGCTTACCACATGCATTTGAAAAAGACATTGCAGTTAGAAAATATTCTCTTTCTACTACAAAAGGAATATTGTGAGGTTTCAACTGCCATAGATTAGACCTTTATTTTACTAAAATGTTATTACTTTTAATCAGTTAATCCATTTTCCTAAATATTCATCAAGCGGATAATCAGATTAAATACACATAAAATAACGTTATGTTGCCACGGAAAAACAATTGGATGGGCTTGGTAGCTGAAATGCTGAACAATCTTCGTTAAGTAGAAATTGATTGAATTTTAGTTTGGAGTAGATATATATTAGTTACCATATTAAAAATAATTTGGAAATGGGAAACTCGGTTGAGTTATGACGCACAAACGTGGTAAAACTTCCTTTATATCATGGTGTCTTGTATCAATCTTGTGTCTAAAGCATGCTAAAAATCCTGCCAGACTCCAAGTAAAATAGTTTCTAGACTACTTTAAATAATTACCATAGAAAAACTAGCCGACTAAATGTAATTGGTTTTTAGTTCGCTTAATCCCAAAAACTGGGTCTCCTACCGACGTCCAATAGCATTTTTCTACCCTAACCGAATGGTAAACCGTTTCAATTGGTTTTTTCTTCAAGCTTTAAAAAAGACGATTTCGTACATTGATAGTACAAACTAAAACGTTGGCAGTCATGAATTTGTTAGTTCATCTAACATTTCTTCTGGGAACGTTTCATCTTCAACTTTCAACTAAAACTTTTACAAAAATTTGCTTATTGTTTGAACTCGCTAACTATAGCTTCATAGCTTAGCCATGCATATAATTATCTATATCATGTTCTACGTGTGTACAAGCTCAAAACCTCACCAACAACCAACATGATTCATTTGAAGCCACTTTAATTTGGAACCATTTCAATACAAAAAAAAAGGTTATTTTGTTCTCTTAAATATAGTATCTATTCCGACGTGTCCGATGCCGTTTTTCTATTTCAACTGAAAGGTGGACCATTTGAGTTGAATATTTTACAAACTGGCTGCAGCAAAGCTCCAGAGAAATTGCTACTTATCTCATAGATAGAAAGGGAACCTCTAAATAACAATGCCGTTTTCAATGCTTTTGTTATTGATCCTCGGAGCGCTTCAATTCCGAGCCAACTGTTCCTACTTGATTGAAGAATCGTTTCTGCAACCAAATGCATTTGAAGAAGACATTAAAGTTAGAAAATATTCAAGTTTGAGGCAGGCTGGTTATCACCACCGACCATTGTCCAATATAATCATTGGAAACCTCAACAACATGATCCAAAAACTACCGTTCTGCTTAAACCACATAATAAACTACAATGGAATAGACTTCAAACCATTTAGCAGTCCAATTGTTCTCTCACGGTATGATGTTGTTCATGTCCGATACAAATTGAAAGCAGTAACTGGAAAACGTAGAAAGTTTAACCAATTCACCGATTGGAAACGCCCCATGCCGTTCGAACAGGTCTCAAATATTTATTTGAACAAAACAACCGAGTTACCATGGTGTAGGAGACTTTCTCTTCGGGATGAAATGGAATGCTTCGACATCCCATTCGTGGACAACAGTCCAAAATCAAAGGGATGGAATTGCGAAAGTCACTGGTACATATTTCCCCCAAATCCAATTGAAGATCCACTTTTCTATGAAGGCGACATTCAAACGATTGAAGCGATATCCCTTCGCACAGTAATTCCAGGCAGCTACAAGAAATTTTGGAGCCACGAAAGAGGAAGGATAATGAACGAATCAGATCTTGGAAAATGGCGATCAGCCCTATTAAAGACGAGACCAATTTTTGACATCATTCTCACGAAACTGGAACCAGTTGATATGTACACAATGAAAGCATGGAGCAGATCCTTGAGTTCAGGCCATAGCAACTTACCAAAGGAATATACCACGGTGGCAAGAGAGAAAATTACCTTCGATCTGGAAATACATAACAGTGGTAGTAAAATAAAGAGCTCCGTTTACAACCTAAAGTCAACGATACTATTCTGTCGAGCTTGCAAAAAAGCTATGACATTTCAACCTGTAAATATTGGAGGAATATTTTCAAAATCCGAAATTGAGAATAGATTCCTACTCCTAAACTCCAACACGGACAACATTTACTGGTCAGTACTCGTAATTGGTGGGCTACAAGAGGGGCTTTTATCACAAGATATTGAGGAAGTTATGGAAGTTAGCCCATATAAGTATCTCGTTTCCAATGGCAACGTACACAAATCATTATGGTCCAACTTAGAAAAAGCACAGTATCAGATTGAGATAAGGCTACTTATGCAGACGATTGTTGGAAACGGCTCGTTTCGTACTGAAAACTGGTGGAGCGTAAACTGGAGATATTCCCATGGTCACGATAGAGTCTCCAGAGACACAAAAATGAACTCACCGGTAGTACTAGCGTCATTGATTGGAAATGGAGATCATTCCCATTTTAGCATTCATCCAACCAAGCTTAAATTTGTTAGTTGCGGATGTCCCCTACGAAGTGGCTTGGCATTTGACCAATTGACCTCAATTTTTGATAATTCAATTTGGCTGGCGATTACTGCATCTACTGTTATATTAACAAGTTTCCTGTGTGCAAATAATCAGTCTTCATCCGAAATTTTACAGAAGACTAAATGTACAGCATTCGTACTCGAGCTGGTTTTGATGGGGAAAGCACTTCTAGAACAAGGTGACCCGATAGCTGATAAGTACTTAAAATTTAAAAATCTGCGCTTAGCAATAGGACCATTTCTTCTGGTTGCTTTGGTAATTAGTAATGCATACAAGAATAAGAATATAACCAAGATTACCCTGCCCCTTGCTCCAATACCATTTAATACTTATGATAGACTTGTTGAGAATAATTTTACAATCTTTACGAGAGCCATTATGTTTGGTGGACAAAAGACTTCAAGCTCATCGGCAGGTAGCATGTCCTTTCTATATACAACGTTGGTTGACCAACTAAATCTGGCTGCTATGCTAAAGAATTCAGATGGAGAGCAACACAGCAGCATGTTATTCCCGAGTGAGCTGTATTTCTACGCTGTTTGTGCGAAAGACACCATAATGCAGTTGTACAATGGTAAGTACAAACTCAGCAATTTTTCACAGGGAATTATAAACCGAACAACGTTGCACCCACACTGGGGAACAATGTTCAAGGATGGAACGCCGACTGGTTCGGAAATTCTTCGGGATTGTAAAAAAACCGCTCTATTTCTGCCGGACTTGGATGCTCATCAAACTTATTATGAGCTTCGTGGTAATTTGACTATAAAAAGAAATGTTTACCTAAGCAAGAAATCAATGTTTGATATCTCACATCGCATATTATTTGCGTTTTGGTTAAATCCCAAAGTTTTAATGAGGATGAAAGGATTAGAAACTGGAAGAATTTGGGGGTGGTGGTCTGATTTTATTGTTGATTTTATGACGAGGGTGAGAGGCAGAGGAGATGATGAGGCCTGGGATTTGAATAGGGATGGGATGGGCACATCGAATTTGAGTGGAAATATATCAGTTGTTTTTGTAGTTCTGGCAGTTGGACTCCTTTTGTGTATGGTTGTGTTTATGTTCGAGGCAAAAATGGTGGTCAGAAAAACTCCGGTAAAGTTTTATGGTTTAGTGTCTCAGCTGCTGCGATTTAGTTTTGCCAGAGTTACGCGTATGGTGCATTACGAAGAACGTTCTGAATAGTTTTTTAGGCTAAATGACTATATTAAAGATCTATTATCATAACAGTAATAAATATATAATTTTTTTAAGCTACTCCAACAATAACCATATCTTAATTTAGACAATATAGTGCCCAACTTATTTAAATTTCTTAAAAGCACAATCAATCCATGGAAAACATAAATAAAAACTTAAGGACAACAAAAAATATTCGTCGCCCAGAAACGAAATTATACACAAAACCTCCGTTCTTGATCTACATTTAGAATTCTACTCAAGGTTCTTACAACTAAACTGAGGTTCTTATTTCAGAACAACTTTAATCAGATTTCTTTTACATTCGATTGTTGAATTCGTTGGATGCGCATTTATAATAATTCCTTGGATATTTTTCTCATCCTCTTTAACTGTAATTTCGCTACCATTAATCTATACATTAGCTGGTAATTATTTCGACGACGGCTTGTGACGGCATTAATTTAATTTGCCTGTTAGTATTTTTAGGAGTACTAGCCCGGCATTCCGAAGCACTGGTTAAAATAACGCGGCTTGAGTTTGTTACAGGGTTTTTTGTAACTGACATTTATTGCCAATCCTTATTATAAAGAGTTTAGAAAATCTTTAGGTTAACCAACAGTTATCATCAATTACACCCAACAGCAAGTGCTTTTAAGCACAATCACTTGAATCAATAAAGCACCAATGTTGGCACTGTAGCGAACTCTGTAATAGATGGGGATTGATAATGCCCAAAGAAATGACTTTACTGCATGTGTCTTGAGCTATTTTTAATGTAGAATGAAATGGAATGAGTTTGATCAGAGTCGAGAGAAAGATGAGCGGAGTTTACAACGACAGTTGAGTAAATATAGGGAATTATTTGTAGTATTTATTCATTTAAATGAAGAGAAAAACGAAGCAAACCCGTAGCGCTAGGTTTGTACACAATTAGCTCCCGGAAATTAGGAACTCCAAGCTCGAGGGCTCGGCTAACCTTTGACCGGGTAGCTCGCAGTTTTACAATACCCTATTCCCCGTGAAACCTGTTCGGAAGACGCCTCCTCTCATGTCGTCAGCACGATTGTGCTGATAGACTGAGTCTCGGCAAAAAATCACAAATTACCCTCGTTCCTGTGGCCCCACGATTGTGGAGGGTCGGTTCGAGTACTCCACCCAACAGCATATAAATAATATCACCAATTACTTGTAATATGATGAGCGCTGGAAGTGGTGAGCTGGATACTCGGTTGTCCAAAGGATGAGGGTTGTTTCCTGAAGCTCGAGACGTCAGGATGGACTCCGAAAGACGAGAGGGAGGGAATTCCCGAACAGAGTAGACCAAAATAACCGTAATAACCAGGCAGCGGAGACCTTCCGCAATCTTCTACAACCAAACCAAATAGTGTAACCCATGCTACTGAGAATCATCCACAGATTCTTACTAATGTCATAAACCGTAAATTACTACTCTTACCTCTTAACTGAGGAACTAAATAACCAAATTCGGTGACTCAAGGGCCGAGAGAAACTGCTACCTAGGGTGAGGGAAACTACATACGGACGACGCAATTAGCTAACAATATTCGGAAAACTCTCTCTCATTTAATAGTACAAGTTCCTTTACCTTTTATGTTTCCAATACCTCGACCTCTCGATGGAAACATATAACTTAACTTTAACTTAGTCTAACTTAATATATACTTAAAATCTAAGGAGCAGAAACTGCGACTGTTCAAAGGAAAGACAAAAACTCAAATGAAAGATGGAGATCTCTTATCTCATCTTCTCGGATTTCTTCTTGACTTCTTCTCCAAGTTCCGCACCATTCTCCACCCTCTGGTCATTATGCACCTATGCATACCTGTGCTCTTTTGCCATTCTATGTTAAGCTGGATAGCTGCAATCTATCCCATCTCGCATGTTCTCCCCTCAAGGGAAAGAAGGTAAAGCATTGCCTGCTATCTCAGCCAGCTCATACTAAATATAACCATACGACCATCATAGTAGAATCACCACTCACTTCATGATATGATACCGTTCCATAACAACTCTACCTTCATTTAGCGAATTGGTCAGAAGATCTTTTACTGTGTAAGAGAGATACGTTAAAATAAAATCGCCAGTATCAAACATTGTGTTTAGATAGGCAGTTAGTCAGTTTTGATTAAAACAAAAGTATAAACCGCATAATGAGAGTGTTAGGAAATTTAGCAATCAATAATCCATTTCTTATACCAGGAACGATTTTCTTCATACTTATAACACCAGTTCAAATACTGGCAGCGGAAAACATGTCTCAAATATTTTCGGAAGCTGCACTAGAGTATTCCTCCCACAAGGTTTTAAACTGGGTCATTCTCTATCAATGTCCTATTTTCATTTTAAAAAAATGAAAAACTATCGTCACTTTACAAACCCTTTTTCAACCATTGCTCGGCTAACCCTGTTTTGGGATGCATTTTAATACACAAGCTTGAATTGTACGGTTGGAATCCAAGCAAAACTGTTCAAAAAAATACAAACCAAATTCCCTCAAAATATTGTTGTTCCAGTTTTCAGAACCTTGTTTACTGGTCCTTCCGATGCACTTGCCGTTAGCCGAAGGGAAATATTCTAGAGCAAATAACGCATTTTCATTCGATTACATAAGTTTCAAAACCTCTCCAGAAATGAAGGGCATTTTGCATAGGCCACCAGTGCCCACGTTTATATTGGTTGGTGCGGAGCAGCCCACAAAAATATATCTAACAGAAATGGGTGTCTTAACACAAGTTAAATTATTACTAGTAAAGGCATCCTTCAAATGTATTTACTTGCTATGCACAATGCGAATTAAAAGCCCCACCGAAATGCAGGATGAAATCAAGGTTGTACTGGTTTCAGCAAAATCCATAAAACTCTGTCTGAATGACACAGTCCCAAAAATTTTGGATGCCTGGGCTCAAGCAAACCTTGACTGGGGAAAGGAACATGGTGGTCATAAACCCCCAACGGAAAGCTGCGATTTTACAAGAAGTCAACGAAACACAAACTGGATTAAGGGGAGAAGACGAAGTCCTAGTGCAAACGAACCAGGATCTTGTATAGAAGAGATACTCTTTAAGATCCACAACTGTTCAACCAAAACTTGTTTTCGAGCACCCGCAACACTTAATACCAATAAGTTATTTTACTGCCATCCGACATCTGAGAGTTGTGTCATTTGGAATTGAATTTCAAGGTTATATGTAAGTACGTTTTCTTTAAATCCCAACCAACAAGAAAATTAGATATGGCGACGCTGCTGAAACCCATTCCATACTACGATTGGCTGTTGACCGTAACCATTTTCTTCTGTGTTGCTTTCATAGCTCATAAAATGGAGATTAAAGAGGCAAGCTTTGGTGTGCTTTCTGCAGCGCTTGAGCAAAATTTTCATATTGGCAACATGCAAAAATCTAGATTGTACGTGCTCATTTATCTTTACTTTTTGTTTTGTGTGCTACTTCGAATTGTTTACACGTCTTCAATGTACACATTTCTCACTAAACTCCCACCAGAACGAGTTCCAAGCTCGTTGCAAGACATTTATAACAACACGGCTTTCGATATTATTGTTAATGATTGGTCCAGCTACTATGCAATCCCAGCTTTAGATTTTAGACAACCGGTGAAAGTTGAGGCGTCACAGTATCATCCATTTTTGGCCAAACGAAAATCAAATTTAGCCATGTGCAAGATTATGGACGGTCGAGATACTATAACTAAGTTTTTGAAAACTTTAGTCAATTCGGTTGAGTTTTACTGTTCAATTTTTCAATCTGCACTACTACGGCTTTGCATCTAATTACAGGAATGTTTCTACAATACTACGATCGTGATTTTGGAAGGTTAGATATGGCCGGCATATTGCAAAAATTGCGAAAATAAAACCAACAATACGGCGAAATAGCTGCACTACGGAACAACTACAAAGCTTTGTACGGTGTAGTTAGGGAACTAATTAATTTTTAAAGTGCTGTTCTGCAGCAGGCGCGGATAATCACAAATTTTAGCACTGGTATTGAGATACAACCAACCAAGGCAGAGTCTTTGTTTGCAGTTTGGATGCTGTTTTTCATTTTGTGTTTGCTCTGCGTTTTTGGATTTTGCTGTGAAAACATTTTTTAAAAGTTCATTCATTCACTCTAAGAACAGGAACAAGTTATATTTACAGAAATGCGCCTTGGTCTGACTACAAATGACATTTGACACCTTTTGAGGCGGCTTGTACTCGACATATGTTTCAGAAGTGTTATTTAATGATTTATCATAAGAATTAATAAAGATGTAGAATATGGTTTTAGTAAAGCTGGCATACTAATTCCACAATTGCTACAGTGAATTAATATATTTACTCTGGCTTATTTTACTGGAATATTTCACCAAATAAAAGGAGTTGTTTTAACATTGCTGGGCTCAATAATTTTTGGTTTATTTACGAAATCGCCAGAATTATTTAGGTAAAATATGTTCTCAAAACTTAATTTAAAAATGAAATGTTTGTATGGAACCATACGTCCTATTGTCTTTTAGGGGTAGATAAATAAACGCCCAAAGAAAACCAAATCACTTATTTCATTGCTTATGGAGAAGCAGTCATAAAATTGTCAAGCAGTATCCAAGCGTCCTTTTAAAATACTAATTATTTTTTTAAATTTGTTTTCGTTCACCGTAATTGGAGTTTAGATTGGTTTCAGATGTCAGATAATTTGTTTTGGAAAGCCTGAAAAATGTGTATTCCAATTTGGTAGAAAACTTTGCCCTATTTTATTACTAATCGTGAAATATTCCCATAGATTGAATGGTAGAAATCAAGTATCTCGAACAAAACAAGCAAGGAAACAAAAAGTTGGAAGGCTTCATTAGTACGTATGTATTCAATTATTTTGTTAGCAGATCATACGGGAGTACATGAAACCGACAAAAGAAAATTATTGTCAAGCCCACCTTGGTTTACTTAGATTCTGATTCTCGTTTTAATTTAATTTTTGTTAAATATTGGCTATTCGACTTTTGATAGAAGGAAAGAATAAACAACCCCAAATTCAATTTTCCAAAACAAATATTCGCGAATAATTCGATATTTCTCACAATAATTCGAACTAGCAAGCAAGGACTCTCCGTTTAAAACAAATGTCTCTAGCCATTTGACTCTGGTATAAGCTTTGGATACGTAATAGACTGGAAAGTAGTCGTATACAATGATCTCAAATTTGTTTCGTCGTACTATTGCTTGGCGACTGGGCGTCATCAAGTACTCCGGTTGTGCAGTATTATACTGGGACAAGATTTCAGATCGTTGCATGCTGAGTACAACCAGCATGTACTGGAATTGGTGTCTCTGCTACTGGTTGGGAATCGCCATAATGCCCATCATAATTCCTATTATCTACATCTTTGCCAATCCACAAAATATTCAAGAGGAGCATTCTGGAGCAGCGAAACAACAAAGGGGTTCTAAAGAAATTTACACAACAGTTTCTCTGCTATTTATGGGCACCATTGTTGTGCTGGGAACATTTACCGTTTTAGTTGTCTCAATTCTAAAACAGATGAGGGTGGAAGTTTGTCAACTTATCAATGGTTGCTGTGACCTCGACCGTCGAATTAAAGGTTTGTCTATTCACATGAACATAAGCAGAAACTCACAAAGTCTCAACTAATTTTTATTTATTTTTTCACCAAGCCATTATTGCGGATTCTGTGGACCATGGCATAAACCTTGTTGAAGCAGCAATGAAATCCAGTCGTTACTTTGAGTGGATTGTGTGCGCATATTGCACCATCAGCTTTGCAATTCCATTTATATTGTCAGCATTCTTTTTTCACCCAGCAGATCCTTTAAACGGCATTCTAAGATTGGTTTTTGAAATTGAAGTGAGACCTTCGGTGTCAATGCTAATTGTTGATTTATTATATTTGACGTTTACATTTGCTGCATCCAACACCCTAACAACTTTTATTACCATTTTTCTCTTTGTCGTTGCTTCATGTTGTCGGTGGGTGGATGCAATTATGCCAACTAATTCCGTTGATGGAGGTTCAACAACCTTCAGCACACAAAAACTGGGTGCTGTCGATGGAAAACTGATTATTAAGATTTATCGATGTCATGAGATCCTTGTAATTCTCATAAACGAAATTATTGGCAAATTTCGTTGTTGTATTCATTTTGCTATTAATTATATGATTTTCGTTCTGATGCTCTTTATTTTAATTAGACATTCACAATGGCTTTTAAAGGAAGAGGCCTATGAGGTTGTGTTGGTACTTAGCATAGCTTGTCTTGTCACTCTGCTTGTATGTCGGGTAGAGTGTACCATCATTGGTTCTGTTGTAGATTTGTCAACAAACTTGAAATCGGAGTTTCTTAAATTGGTAGGCAGAAAAACTGTGACGTATAAAACGATTAAGTCTTTTCGTACATTGGTTGTGCAAACGACGTACCCATGCTTTAGAGTCAGCAATGAAACCTTTTTGGAATTTCTCAATCAGAGTATTGATCATATTGTCACGTTGCTATGCATGTTCTAGTTGCAAATTTAACTTAATGCAAAGAATGTATTAATTAGTTAGGTTTTTAGGTGCTAATTTTTTATTTTAACGCTTGTCTAATAGTTTAAGTGTTTGTATCCAATTTCATCTAATTGAATAGTACGAAGTTGGTTAACATAATGTAACAAATATTAAAAGTAAATTAAACATATTATTTCATCCTTGTAATGCCATCCTATATGTATCTTAGTTAAGGGCCTTTACTACTCGGCTTACTGCGCGTCTTTCTTGTCACACAAAACTTTGCTGCTATTCCCCGAGAACATGTAAACATTCGTCGAAATACACTTCGACATCGACCACTTATCGCATTCTTGCAACCAGCCTGTTTTTCATACAATACTGCAACCCAGGTTGAAACAAATAATATAAATAAGACTGTCACAATCGCACAATGAATTAAGCAAGCTATTCCTATAGCCGAATATGTATTCAATGGCTGTGGAGGAATAATTGTGGTGGCAGGTCTCATTCCTAAACTTGCCATATTTTTCCTTTTCGACGAGTAAAAGAACCTTCGTATTCCACTATAAATTCCACTCTCCAACAAAGCTCCAAAAACCCTATAAAATCTTTGAGACATGTAAGACCAACTTCGAAATTTGAATGTGAGTGGTACTGGACAGGATTCCGAAAGGTGAAAAACTTTACACAAAATTTCCTCTCTAAAGTAGACCAAGTCTGTGTTGAGTGCTTCAAACAGCTCAGGTTTTAAAAATGAAGTCAAGAAAAGTCGTAAATTGCTAGCACTCGTAATAAGATTATCCCAATTTTCAAAATATCTATAATCAGTCATATTTCCTGTAACCTTATAAAAAAGATCATCAGCAGTTCCAAGAAGCTTTTCAATCTTCCGTTTTGTAATTTCCGGCTGAGCTCGAATCAGAGAAAGAACTTGCTCGTAGGCTGGTGATACAAATTTGTAACCCTTTTGCCGAAAATAGTCAAACGTTGGAAACTCTAGCATTTTTAGCGATTCAGATGATATATTACTTTGAAACACTGAAGAGTAAAACACAGTTGCTACGATATACAAAACTATAAATTTTCTGGGGTGTTTGTAATCAAACTGCTTTCCAATTAAAACAAGGATAAAATCAATTCCTTTGCAAATATTTTTATAAATAAATGCATAAAAAAGACAAACAGCAATTACACAAATTCTTACGTTCATGTGAGTAGCAGTGAAAAATGTAAAATCGAAAATTAAATAGTTGTTCTTATTTTGACAAACCATGATGTCAAAATTTGTCCCTTCGGCGGTGACAATCCAACCTCTTGTTTTGAGAATGACATTTGGGGTTACGTAAAGCTGACCTTCCTGACGAACATTTAAAAACCATTGTCTGTGCTCTTCAGATATACTAGCGACGTCAATCACAATACTTACGTTAAGAATTGGCTGAATAGATGCGAGTACAAAAAGTTCAGGAACTGGGCAAGTTGCAGCCAAGCCGAATCGAAAGTTGGTTTTGGATTTTTGGTTGAGTAAACGGATACATGCTTGTTCTTTGGTGCCTGACAAACCAAATGATACCTCAAATGGGAGAATGTTATCGTGGCCATTACTTTTAAGTATCTGGCTAACAGATTTAATATTTTTGATAGAATTTTCCTTGATTTCAATTAACTTGGTAGGGCAGTATAGGCAGAATATTTGACTTAAACCTTCAGGCTCGAAAAATAGCACATCTGCATGAAATGGATATTCTTCGAGCTCAAACAGTACGTCGGTTGTAAAACCATTAATTATCTCATCTTCGCTTAATGATTCTCTCGGGATGAGGAAAAGTACATCTTCAGAAGTTCCATACTGGGATCTTTGAATTGCCAGCAAAGTTTCATTCAGCGTTTCAGTGAAGAGTAGGAAAATAATACAGTTTGCTCTGTATCGTGAGGCAAACCTAAAAAATCCTTGGTTTTGAGTCAAAGCGTCGCTATCACCGTCGTAGTCATCAAACCATGGATCAATTTCTGAAATATGATTTACTGTGTAAGTGAAGGGAAGATTGATCAATTGCAAAGCAAAGTTATTGGAGGAATTTGTAGTAATAATGTTCAAGAAACAGTCGGATTTAACTTCGAAGGGAAGACGGATTTCAAGTTCCCCACATATATAATGAAGAAAAGCGAGAAGAAAAATTAGTTTCTCCATTTTATAAAATATTTCCAACCTTGACCATTGCACACCATTAAAGGCTTGCAATGTAGAAGGGGAATATCACGTGAAACGTTGGAGACGGTACACTGTTTCCAAAGTCTTTTATGTGATAATTCATGGTGGTGGATAGTTTTTATTGAAAATCAAATTAGGTTGTCACTAAAAACTTTTAGACGGTATTATTCTTTTCTTTTCATTGTAAGGTTCCTACATACACGTATGTGCAATATTTAATTGTAAGAACAAATGGTAAACAAAACAAAAAAAAATATTCAAGGTAGGCCAGGCTTACACAACAATTCACTGGTTGGATGAATTCGTACCTTAACATTTGTATTGAAAGTTTTTCAAACACGAAATAATTATAAGTTTCCGCTTATATTCTTATGTCATTTGACATTCACAGTATAATTTTCACCCACATATCCATGGTTGATTGCAAAATATTTTACTTTACAGTTTCAAATGGGAAAATACTTTAGTGTGTCATTGTTAAATTTTTATGCGCTATACAAATCCATCATAAGTTTAACTCCAACGAAAAAAATTGAATTTCGTTTGAATAATGCTGCAAAGATTGACAAACCATCCATGTTATAGAATTCTTCGCTGAAGAATCCATAATATAAAAACCACTTTGATAGGCAAACAAAACTAATGGTGAATGCTTAGTTAGCAGAACAACAAAAGCGGCAAGTGAAAACCTTCTAACTGATAATTAGAGCTGCTTAAACGTGTCACTCATTGTTCTGAATCATAACGAAGCAGTACATGTTTCAACTTTGCAAATAATTTGTAAATCTATTCCACACAAGTAGTATGGAATGGGTCATACACAATGTTCTTACGAGGAGACTGCTTGAGCTGATACTCATGGATTTGCCCCAATCTTTGGCAAATACTTCATTTAGTGAGTATTGAGCGTGTAGGGCTGGATATTTTACTATGGACATTTTTCCCCCTGAAAACAACGCCTTATGGGAGAAAGCATGATTGACGCTTTGACGGTCGTAATACCAGCACTTATGAAACTTTTTCTGCACACTTTTCTTTTTAATTTTCAAATTTTAAGCTGTACCTTTGTGTCTTGTTTTTTCCATGCTTTCTCCTATAAGAAATTCCAAATGGTAAAAAGCTTAGAAATTGTTTATTTAAGAATAATTGTCCGTTTTTTTTTTTTTTTTTTTTTTTTTAAAACCCTACCCTCAGGTAGAAGTTCATTATTTATTGAGACTGGTCAAAAAGACCAACTATCAATTTTATAAATGATACGTACATTATTATTATGGTATTATAATCAGCCAGTGCTTCGTTATAATTTGTAAAGAGTATGTATAAGTTGATTAAATTAGGTCAAATGGTGTTTTCCTTTTTAATCTTTTTGTCTGTTTGTCGATGATGAGTAGCTTGGTTGCTTCGTCATTGGTATGTAATTGTAATTTTCTCTGATGTTTCAGAGCATGATGAGGTATGACTTCATGAACCAAGGGGCACATTTAAGTCTTTGTGTAGATCCGTATTCCTTATGTACCACGGTGCATTAACTGCATTACGTAGAACCTTGTTTTGGAAACGTTGTATTTTGTTTATATGGCTTTGGGCTGCACATCCCCACAGTTGTATGCCATATGCCCATATTGGTTTGAGCACCTGGTTATATAGTAATATTTTGTTGTATACTGATACTTTGGAGTTTCTTCCCATAAGCCAGTATAGCTGTCTGTATTTTATTCGCATTTCAGCAATCTTGATTTTGATGTGTTATTCCATTTTAACTTGACATCCAGGTTCATGCCAAGATATTTTGCAGAGTTGTGATGAGGAACCGAAGTGCCGTTCATTACAAGTTTTGGGGCATTTTTAATTCTTTTTTGAAAATTTATATGTATGGCTTTGGAGTCATTTAGTTTTATTCTCCATTTTTTAGTCCATTCAGAAATTGCATCTGATGATTTTTTAACTTGGTTTGATTCTTCCACTGTTTTGCTACTGCTAAGTTTGCTGTATCATCAGCAAAAGTAGCGCTAGTCACACCTGGAATTTCAGGTAAGTCATAGGTGAAGAGCACGTAGAGGATTGGTCCAAGGACCGAGCCCTGTGGTACTCCAGCTTTGATTGGTTTCAGATCCGAGTAAGCCTCTCCTTGTCTTACACGGAACATTCGTCCTGTGATGTATGATTCTAGTAGTTGGACTAGATGTGATGGTAGTATTTTGTTTAGTTTATATAATAGTCCTTTTGTGCCATACTTTGTCAAATGCTTGGCTACATCGAGGAAGATAGCAGAGCAAACTTCTCCTTTTTGTATAGCTTCTTCAATAATTGCTGTTATTCTGTGTACTTGTTCAATTGTAGAATGCTTTCTCCGGAAACCAAATTGATGGTTCGGTATCAGCTTTTTTTCTTCAATTATTGGCGTCAATCTTTTTAGTATTAGTTTTTCAAACAGCTTTGACATTATTGGGAGTAGTGATATCGGACGATATGAGCTTAGTTGGGATGGGTCTTTTCCCGGTTTAGCAATCATGATCATTTCAGCTACTTTCCAGGAGTCTGGTACATGTTTGAGTCTTATTGCTGCGTTGAATAGGATGAGTAACATTCTGAATCCTTTTTCTGGGAGCATTTTTAGTATTTGACCTGTTATCAGATCAAATCCTGGTGCTTTTCTGGGGTTGAGGTTAGTCTTGATTTCTTGTTTTAGCTCATTAAGGGTAATTTTCTTAATTGGGCTGTTGTCTTGGTTTGTATGTTCCTGCATTGTGGGTCTGGTCCCATAATGTCATTTGGGGTGAAAGTTTTCTCAGCTGGTTGGCAAAGGAGTCAGCTTTTTGTTGTTCCGTTCTTGCCCATTCATTATTCACTGATATGGGTGGAATTGGAGTTGCTTTTTTTGTGAGTTTTTTGTTATTTTCCAGAGCGAGTAATTTGTACTGCTTTCACTGCTTAGATTTTCAGGAAGCTGGTGGTGGAAGTTTCATTAAGCTCTTTTAGAATTCTTTTAATCCGTTGAGCCATATTATTGAGTTGAGTTTTGTTGAATGAGTTACGTGAGGTTTGCCACTTTCTCCTTAACTTTCTTTTTTCATTCACTAATTTTCTAACTTCCAGTGGAGTACATTTTCCTTCTACTTTTTTTTAATCTGTTTGGTGTTGTCCCACATGACTTTTTGTATCAGTTTGGTAAAGTCGGAAACTGCTACATCAAGTTGTTCTTTAGTGCGTAATTTCACATTACAGGTAAGCTGTTCAGTTAATTGACACTTG